>PVJA010008218.1:0-65296 GCA_004027025.1 Myocastor coypus
AAAAAAAAAAAAAAAAAAAAAAGAAAAGGAAAGGAAAGGAAAAAAAAGAAGAAAGGAAAAGAAAATTCTTCTCTTTGGACCAGGAGGAAGCAGATGCATACACAGTCAAATGTTCTGCAACTGCAGTGGGCCACCAGTGAAGCTTGTAATATTGGAGGCTATTGATCTAAGCCTCCTAAAGCTCATCTCACCAATCTAGCTCTGTGTTTCATGCATTGTAATTAAGCTTTTTTTTTTTTTTTTTTTTCTGGGTGATCAAGGGCAAGTCAAAGCAAGACCTGTATAACAAAACATTCGGGTTTTTTTTTTTTGTATCTTCCAGGGTCAAATCCCCCTCAGTATTAAGTTTGGAACCATATACAGTACTTTGTAGAACTGTTGTTAGTGTCAGCCTTCGGGACGAGTCTCAGCCACTGCTTGGCCAGTTTGCTTTCTGTGAAAGCCTGAGAGAATGCTTTTCCTCTGGGTGACTCTCCTTAGACGCACTATAGTTCATTTATCCCTTTCCTCTGAGGTCACATAATCTCCTTGATTTGACTCATTTTTAAAATCTTAGATTTTTATTGATTATATTAAGTGTACATATTTATGAAGTCCAGTACATTTCCATACATATATGTGGTATGTGTTGATCAAATCCAACCTTCTTTTGTCTGTTCTCTCCCTCCCTCCTCTCTCACTCTCTCTCTCTCTCTCTCTTTTTGTTCACAAATTCCATTAATTTCTCTTCTATCTTCAAATCATTGTTCGTTGGGATCTGCATGTGAGAGTGAAGATACAAAACTTCTGTATCTGGCATTTCACTTAACCTTTTCAGTTTCATTCATCTTACCATAAAAAACAGCATTTCATGGCTAAATAACACTCCCCTATGTGTACACACATCACATTTTCTTTAGCCATTCATTTATTAATGGCTTAGGCCAGTGATTGTGAACCTTGTTGAGCTTCCAGTGATAATAAGCAGCCAGCTGCAGCACACATACCCCTGGCTCACCACCATGGATTTAGGCCACTTCATATCTTATCTATGAATAGTGCCACAATAAGCATGGGCATGTGGGTGTCTCTTTAGTATGCTGGTTTCTTTTTCTTGAACATTTATTCAGAAATAGGATAGCTAGATCATATAGTAAATCTATCTTTAGTTGTGAAGAAACTCCATTTGGTTCTCCACTATGACTACTAATTTACATTCCTATCAACAGTGTATAACAGTTCCTTTTTCTTCACATCTTTACCAGCATTTATTTTCTTTCTGTCTGTCTGCCTGCCTGCCTGCCTGCCTTAGCTTGGCTTGGCTTGGCTTGGCTTGCTTTTTTTGGATAATAGCCATTTTGAGATGACATAGTATCTCATTGTAATTTTGATTTACATCTTCGTAGTGGCTAATGATTTTGAGAGTTCATGAATTCACTTGAGAATTTCTATGTTGTTGGTATTTGTATTTCTTTTCTGTAGTGTCTACTCAGATCGTTTGCTCATTTTTAAATCGGGTTACTTTTTGCTTGTTAAGTATTTTGAGTTCTAGATATTAAGGTTTTATCAAATGAAAAACATTGGCAACATTTTCTCCCATTGTGTATGTCACCTTCTCATTCTACTGATGGTGCATAACCCTCTCAATTTGATGTAATTCAGTTGGCCAATTTTTGCAATTGTTTCCTGTGTTTTGGAGGACTCACCCAGAATACCATTGGCTGTGCCAGTGTCCT
Source organism: Myocastor coypus (assembly GCA_004027025.1). Taxonomy (NCBI): domain Eukaryota; kingdom Metazoa; phylum Chordata; class Mammalia; order Rodentia; family Myocastoridae; genus Myocastor; species Myocastor coypus. The sequence goes on from PVJA010008218.1 coordinate 1,716, forward strand.
CAGGTATTTCCACTAGGTGTTCATCTAGTAACTTCAGTTTTACTTCTTAGGTTATCTTTGATCCATTTTATGTCATTTTTGTAAAGGATGAAAGATAGAGCTCAAGTTTCCATCTTATGTCTGTGAATATAGAGTTTTCCCACCACCATTTGTTGACTAAACTGTCCTTTTTGTCACCAGATGGAGTTTGAGGAGATCCCACAAAGATGAGATTTAAACATCAAGTAGGTTCTTGACTGTTGTCATGCAAAGGAAATTTCAGGACACATCCATGCGAGATATAGGCAGATTAATTAGGCAGAGTTAGAAAGTGAAGAAGAATAGGAGTGAGGAAAGGAGTTCCACATGAGTCCCTGCATGGGGCTCACCCTGATGAAGAGGTTCAGTCTGTCCTACTCACAGAAGAGCAAAGCCCCAGTTTATGGGTCAGCTGAGGTGGGCCAGGGATCCGTTGATCATTATATCAGTGCTGGTATGTAGTTCTGGAGAAATGTTCAAGGCTTGAGAGAGATACTTTGGTCTTGATTGGGAGGGCCTATGCCTTTATTCCTGCCATGAGTTAGTTGCTTGTTCTTGGGAGGAAGGAGGTAACATCATAGGGGTAGGCTGCAAGACTCTGCTTTCCTGGGAGCTGAGGAAATTTCTAGGTGTTATTCCAGGTAGTCTAGAACAGGACATTGTAAAACTGGTCACTCTGGTCCCTGAGACCTTTGACATTATTTTAGTTTCTTTACTCTTGCTGTCCTCATTCTTTTTTTTTTTTTTTTTTTTTCTTTTTCTCATTTTATGTATTTAGTATAGGGTCTCATTATACAGCTCAGACTTGTAAGTGATCCTCCTGTTTTCAGCCTCCTAGCACTGGTATCACACACATGTGGTACCATGCCCAGACTCAGTCACCAGCTTAGTGGGTCCTCAGAGCTGGGCTGGTGTAGCATGCTGGACTAGGTTGCAGCACTGGGGATGGAAGCCTGATCTTTGCACTTGCCAAAGCAGGTATTTAGTCCACTGTGCTATGTTGCTGGCCTTTACCCTGTCTTAACTGGGGATGAGATAGGCAAGGTAAATTTAGGGTCAGTAAACCTTGCAATCACTTAAGTGATTAAAATACTTAAGTGTGGAGCTGAAAGGGGTCTCGCCTAGAGTTTTATGGTAATAAGAAAGATAAAAAAAAAAATGAGTTTCCATGAGTCCTTTCTACCTATCTTTATTTATTCTTCCTCACTTTCTCCAGTGTGTATTCTTATTGTCTTTCTTAAGAATCTATTGGCCATCCTGTGGGTTCATTTCTGAGATCTCTGTTCTGTTCTGCTGGTCTGTGTGTCTGTTTTTATGCCACTGCTATGCGGGTTTGGCTTCTTTGGTGTCTGAAAATCAGATGTTGTGCCCCTCTCAAGATTACTGCAGAAGCTTTTAGTGTAATTTCCTTGAGTAATGGCATGGAATGGCCATGTCAGGAGTTAGAATTAGGTAAATGACATTGCCTGCCCACCCCTCATACCCACTTCTGATGGTGGAAATGCCACGGCCTTGGCACAGCCTGATTTCAGCAATGTGGTGAGAAGGTCATGGTGGGAAGCCACGGGAGGCCATCGTGCTGTGGTTTCTGGATTCTGATCTTGAATCTGTCACTTATTCTATGTTGCCCTGAGGGAAATTGTTTTATTATAGTTTTCTCATCTACAAAATGGTTAACAGTGATGAAAATTTTTCAGGGCTATTTCTGTATAGGTGAAAATTATGTAAGGTTGTCTTAGTTTGAATTTAGCTGAAGCAGACCATGAGACAGAAATTAAAATGAAAATATACTAGGAAGATGTCCTAGGAAAACTGGTAGGGGAGTAGGGAGGAGGATATTCATGAAAGTAACAAGTGAGTTCCTACTCTGGGAGTCAGGTAGCAGACACCCAACGACCATTTTAACCAAGAGAAATGTATTTATGTACCAAGTCGCAAGACTTACTGCTGCCAGGATGCTTCTAGAAGGTGTTAGTTTTCCAGAACACCCAGCTGCTTTGCACAGAGGTGTGTGGGTAGGGCCTCCATAAAGCTGTTAGGCAGGTAAAAATTGGGTTAGGCTGCACTATAGTGGTATAACCAGAGGGTATGTGGGTACTCACTGATGGGTTCTATTCTAAAGCAGAAAGTAAGTGTTCAAGAAATGCTCGATGGGCAAATGCAAGCCACATAAAAATCCAGACAGACTGAAAGCTGTTTAATCAGGGATATTTAGAGACAACACAGGTAGATATGAACATAGACAGGTGCCATTCATGAGCTATAACCATTTATGTATGAGAGGCTTTGGAAGTTTTCATGAGACATAAACACATCTGTGTGTGTTAGATGCATTGCTATAAATGCCAAGTGAATAGATGAAAATAACAATTGAGGCATACCAAAAATGTATAACATAAAATTTAGACAAACAAGACTTCTGTAGAAATTTTTTTTTAAAGTCCTTGTGCTTAAGTTTAAAAATGTTGCAAATATATTTGGATGGAAGAAATCTGTATTGATTGTAGCTCTTATAAGAAATACTAATGATAAATACTAGTACAATCTAGTAGATCTTAGTAGATATAAATTTAATATAATCCAATAGTGTCCTAAGTCTTCTCAAAAAACTCAAATAATCTGATATTATGTTAATAGAAAGGGACTGTACATGTTAAAGGAGTATTGTATTCTGTAGTCTGTTCCCAGTGCTGGAATATATAAATGTATCCTTGGCAAGTTCCTTAATGTTTCTGAGTCTCATGTTCTATCAACATAAATGTTACTTTCCTGGATCACTGAGAAGAACAAAGTTAGACTATATAAAGTGTTGCTACAATTACACAACAGAGTAGATACTCAGATGGGGCAGCAATCATCATTGCTGTAGACTTATTGGATGCTAGTGTATCTCTCCCTCAGATTAATATAACAAATTGACACAGGACTCAAAATTCTGGAGATGCAGGGTGGAAATATCTGGTTACAATATCCATGCCAAAAAAATTACTGGAATATTGTCACAATAAACACAAGCCTAATAAAGCTTGATTGATCATCAGATCCCCAAAGAATTTCTCAAACATACAGATTTTTTGCTCCTTCCTTGGTCATCTTTATGAAGTTTTTCTCAAGTAAGAAACTGTTTCTTAGAATGTTTTGCATTGTATAGTGTTGGAGATTTATTATTTATTTTAGTTTTAGGCTGCTCAAGAGGTTTTGAAAATTAGTCAGGTTTAATATATCCATTTACTTTTAATCTAAAATGGACACACTCATCCTGAGAGAAAAAAAAACAAAAAACAAAAAAAAACATTATTTCTCTCAAAACTTTCTGAAGAGTGAATAAAACATATCATTAAGGTTTCTTCATTAGAAAACAAACAACAACAACAAAAAACCTGAGTCTGATCCCCAGCACCAAAAAAAACAAAAAAATCAACTCACCCAACCTCCAAATTTACAAAAAAAAATTCTTGTGAATTTTTTCTTTTCATTGTGATCTACTCTCATAATTACTGTGCAGGTATGCTTAAAAAATATCAAAGTCTCTGGTAAAAGTTCAACATAGAACTTTGTGGTTTAGTTGGTGCCCAGGTGTTTTATAGTGCTGAAAGGTGCAAAAGAAAAGGGAAAACACATGCCCCGTGGGGAGAGCACTACCAGGCTCTCTGGCTTCAGTCTGCCCTGCGCCTGTGGACTGGCTTCGAGGCTGTCTCTGAGGTCGCTTGTGTGGGTCAGGGCAGCTGTTGCTCCTGAGGACTGAGGTGAAGTCACAGTATCCACTTTGCCAAGCAGAGGAAGCCAGAGCTCTGCTCACTTTGAGCCCTGTCCTTGCCAACTTCCTTACACATGTTGGGGGCTCTGAATTTCCTCTGCCACTGAGCACCGGGTCCTGTCTGCCAGTCACCAATGTGGGAGCCTTGGAGTGGTTGTTTTCTGTAAGCACCAGTGTTCTTCTACTGTGCTTCCTTAGTTTCCAAAGGCAGCAAGAAAGACAGGACAGGATGGAAACTAAAGTGAAGCTGCTGTTTTTAGTAAAGTGAGGAAGGAGAAACCTAACAACCAAAGGAGTCAAGTCCAGCAGAAGTAGGCCGTGGCTTGCTGCTCAGCTGGGGGCTCCTGCAGCCCTGTGCATCATCTGCCCTTGGTGGATAGCCTTTGCAGGGTTCTGCCCATGCAGAAACTGAAATCAGGGTCAAGGTTCTGCAGAACACCCTGGAAATGGCCCTTAAGCCTGAGTTTGTCAGCAAAACCTGTCCATTTTAACAGACAGAGAGTACTACCTTCTTTTTTCAGTGGGCCATCTGCTTTTGCAACTTTGTTTTGTTTTTGTTTTTGAGACAGGATCTCACTCTGTAAATCAGGCTGGCCCTGAACTCGCTAGGTAGCCCAGGGTAGCCTTGAACTCCTGGCAATACTCCTGCCTTGGCCTCCAGAGTGCCGGGGGTTACGGGTGTGTGCCACATGCCTAGACTTGTTTTTGCAGTTTTATTTTATTTTATTTTCAGTACTAGGGATCGAAGTTGGGACCTTGTGCTTGCCAGGGAGGCACTTAGGACTCGGAGCTATATCTCTGGCCCTTGCTTTTGCAACTTTAAAGAAAAGATCAGAGTAAGGACAGCTACTCAGTCTAGTTTCAGTTCCTCAGCTCTGTGACTGTGATCTACCTTTTCACATTTTTCTCCCACAGCTTTCTGATGGGAAGAAGGGAAGGGGAAAAGGAAGTAAAAAGGATCAAGATGTAATATGTAGATGTGCCAATTCTCCCAATAAATGTATTTGTTATGTGTCATAGGCATACACTACTAAAAAGGGGGAAGAACTGTTAACTCCACCAACCTAGACTTTACATTCTTCCCCAGATGTACTTTTAACTCTGTCATTTCCAGACCTAGACAGCTCTCCTTCCTGGCACACCTTACCTTTGTCTTAACTCTGTCAAAATACAACCCCTCCTTCTGTTGTAGGCAGCCAAATTAGATAGAAATATTATAGGCAGCCACACAGCGCTAGGACCTCCAAGGACATAATACAGAAGGTGAGATATCCAGCAACTATGTGGGGGGGGGGGCAGATGCTCCCGCTGTGAGCCAGACCTAAAGACCAAAGACTGAACAAATGCTAACCTCCTTAAAGATTGACATCTGAGATTGATCATCACCCTGAGGGAGCCAGAAGAATCATTAATCCAACTACTACCAGATGGCTACCTGATAAAGTTTTGTTCTGCATTCACTCCCACTTGCTATGTGACTCGCTTTCCCATTTGGTTCTGAACTTGATCAATTTTACCTGAGCCATGGTGCGTGTACCCTCATTGGTCGACCATAGCTTTGTCCCACCTCATGCCCACCTAAGCGAGTTTCATGGTTTTCACTTTAGACCCTTCTCACCACATGGTTTTCCTCTATGAAAGTCCCTGAAAGAGACAGCTTCCAGAGGACACCCACTCAGGACCCCCTCCTGTCCCTCTCTTGGAGAGGAGCTTTCTTTCCCTCAATAAATATGCTCTGCTCATTACCTCCATTTGTTCCCAAAATTCATTCTTCAGTTTTAGAGAACATGAACTCGTCCCAGGTACTTTTCAGGTTAGGAGATCAATTTTTCCTATATCGTTTGGAGGTTCTTTATGGGAGGTCATCCACCCCAGATCACTTTTTTCTTCATGAATCACTTCTAGGCCCATCTCCAGATACCACCCTGCACATGAAAGTTGTGCCATTTTTTGTCAGATGTGTCTTTCTCTTCTTCTGAATTGCCTTAGGGTTTTGTGGGTTCCTCCTTCCAGACCTGTATCCTCTTCTGGCCTGCATTATTTATTGCTTGTGGAATTGTGTGACCTGTTGGGGGACAAGATCCTCCTGATGTTTGCAGCCCCCACAGTGACTAGCAGCATTTTTGAATAGAGAACCCTAGACTCAAGCCTGAAACTGAACCTCTCTATCTGGTGATGATATTATCTATGGGTCAGGTACCTACCAGGAGTAATAACTGATATGGTAAGCCCCATCACTTTGAACACACATTGGATAGACACTTAGCCCTGTCTTTGTGCCTTTCTCATTTGTAAAATGGAAACTTCCACACCCAACTCACAAGGTTGTTGTTATGGCCAGATAAGATAACTCATGTGAAAGGACTCCAAGAGTGAAGTGTTTTCAAATGCAAGTCAGGGCTGTTTGTTGGTACTTCATGTGCCCAAGCGGAGGCTTGACCTTTACCATTGTTTCTGACCTATGAGTTGATCAGAGCAGGCTCCTAGGAGCAAACCAAGGGCAGGCTGGTTGACCAACTGCGCCACCCTCAGAAACTTACATTGTGGGCCACTTCAGGCATAGCCTCGTGTTTTTCTTTTTCATGTGTGTAAGGAGTGAGTATAGTTCTGGGGATTGAACCCTAGATCTTTGCACTATGCAATAGCCTCAGCCCTTCTTTTATGTTTTTGAGGTAGTGTCTCACTAAGTTGCTAAATTCCTCAGGCTGAGCTCAGACTTACTCCTGGCCAGCCTCCTAGAGTGCTGGTATTACAGGCTTTTACCACTGTACCCAGCTATGACCTCTTCATTTTGTAGGAAAATACAGACACACACACACACACACACACACACACACACACACACACACACACACGAAACAAAAGAAATGTTTTTAGCTGATAAGTTTTAGGCACTCTAATCAGGATCAAATGCCTAGGAAGACTTCTTGAATGTTAGTGTGGGGTTTTCTCACTCGAGGCTACCTTGTTCACCTTGTTCAGTCACACGGTGACTGAATTCAGGATCTTTGGGGATATTCAGGAGTCTCCAATCATCAGATTGTCACTGTGGGTGAGGGCTTCTCTGCCTTGGACTAGAAGTAGAATTAAGTGCCAAAGACACAAGGATAGGTTGAAAGTACAGTCTAAGTCTCAGATCCTTAGTAGTTTTTGCCTCTTCTTTTCACCTTTTTCTTCCCTTAAGAACTGTATTCTTAGCTTTGCGCAGTGGCAGTTTCGTAGCCAATGAGGTTTATACGAGGAGTGATTACTGCTAATTGTAAACTTTTCCCAATACCCTGCCATGATGACTTGAAATATAGCCAGCATTGGCAATTTTTGACAGTCTCTACAGAGACTGAAAATTTCTGAGTATAAAAGCAGTTTGTGTCTTAAGCAAAAAAAAAGAACTGTATTCTTAGCTGGGTGTGGTGGCACACTCCTGTAATCCCAGCACTTGGGAGGCTGAGGATCGATGTGAGTTCGAGACCAGCCTGGGACACAAAAGTGAGCTAAAAGCCAGCCTGAACTGCATAGTGAGACCTTGTCTCAAAAAGACAAAAAAAAAAAAAAAAAAAAAACCTTATTCTTGTCCTCACCTTGGCTCTGGGTCTCCCCTTCCATCTCCAGACCCTGACGTTATGCTCCTTAGTACTTCCCACCCCTTGGAGGCATTTGCTCTTTCCTCCTGAATACTGCTGTCACTGTCACTGTCACTGTCTTGTGTTCATTGGTAGTTGTGTGGAGATCTGTTCTCCCTTGCATGCTTGGATCTGACTAAAGGGAACAGTCTTAGCACGCTGTGTGCAGCACGGGAGTGCACACTGCTCGCTTTTCCTTTGCTAGGAAAGAGTCCCAGTTAAAAGGTAGTGCACAATTATTATACACAAGGATATAATTTAAAAACTTAGAATGATTAAAGAGAGAGAGAAAATAAAAACAGAATAGTATTGTTTAACCCCTTCCTCCTACTTCCTAGCTTTGGGGACTTAATTGAGTTTTTTTTTTTTTTTTTTTTTTTTTTGTCTTGTGTCTGTTTTTCCATGTGTGAAACTGAGAAGATGTCCCCCACGCAGAGCTGTAGTAAAAGTTGGAGGGAATATCTGTAGCACAGTCTAGCCCACAGCTGCATGTAATCCATGGCTCTCCATGATGGTGTTTATTGCTGCTAGTGTGGTCACTGAGCGTGCAGGACAGCTTTAGAGACTTTTAATGGTTGAGGTACAGCATACGCTTCCTTCCATAGTACATGGGCTGAGAGGCACTGGTAGATATGTTGCGAAGAGTAGGGTTCAAGTCCAAAAACCAAAACTCAAGTTCCCACGTTTTCCCTCATCAGGTAAGTGGCCTTGGGAGATCATGTGGCCTACTTCTCTTGTTTCTTCACCTATAATGAAACTCACACTTATTTCCCTGAAATAGTGTGAGGCTCCGAGGAGATGATGTGAGGAAAATAGGGCCGTCCCTAGGGCACACATTGTACGTGTAGGGTTTTAGTGCTTCAGCAGCACGGTGAGGGTTTCAAGCGCCTACGTAATTACTGTTGGGCCACCTCAATATTTGAGGCCTAGCCATCATAGTGGTTTGAACTTGTCCTAGAACCTTGTTAGTCCCCATTCTTTCCTTATCTAGACTGATCTCCTGATCATCTCTGCTGGGAGGGTTGGAACATTGTCACAGCTCTCGTTCAGCAGACTCAGAAATGATCAGAGCCATCCTTGACCGAGCAACCTGGATTCGAACCGTGGCCTACACTTACTAATTGCAGACTTGGGCCGCTGTACTTCATTGCCATCGTCATCAGACAGCAGCACTACTGCCTGCCTTTAGGGCTGATTGGAGCGTTGTATAGTACATAGTACGCTGGAGAGCCAGGCAAACCTTGAGTGTTGTTCATTTGTTCTTGTTAGATGCTGCATTTCCTTCAGCAATGCTAAATGTTTCTCTTGGTCTCTTGTGTCTTCCAGGGGCTAACTGGGGATTTCCATGTTACCTTTTAGCAATACTGGGAGACAGTCATACATCACCTCATGAGGTGGGAGGTTTGGAGCCACATTCTTATTGGGCTGTTGTCTACTGAGGAGCCCGTTTCTTGCTCAAATAAGAAGCAACTTGTAACCTAGCTGCCTGCCTCTCTCTTTCTCATAATAGACCTTACCCAAGTCTTCATCCAGGTGTCTCTCCAGGAACTATGGAGAGACTACACCATGTACAAACAAATCTCTTTGATTTGCGGGCCTTAGGGGAGTGTGAACCTAACATGTGGGATTGGAAGGAGGCTCAAAAGTACTCCAGCTGGCTGCTATGTCGTGAGGCTCTGTTTGAGGGGAATCCTAGTCTAATCTCTCTACTCAGACAGGCAAACCACAGTGGACACTGCTCTTTGGGTTGTGTTTATTGTTAAGGATTTGATTTAAAAAACAAAAAACAACAACAACAACAAAAAAAACATAGCTCTAGTCGGGGATCCCCCAAAGAACAACAGGACCAAAGAAGAAACAAAATGACGTCTTAAAATTTCCCAAGAGAAATAAGAACAGTTCAGTACTGTTACAGTGTTTCACAGTCTACCAAGTAGTTTAATAACAATGTAATCAAAAGTAATCTAACCCACACTAAAACCAGAGAAAGCAGAGACTTTCAGAATAGCTTCTGATTACCAAAGACTTTACTCAATGATTTTTACCACACATTGTGAGATGTTTTGTTTTGTTTTTTGTACATGCTTCTTTACTGCAAAGAATTATAGGCAAGGTACAATTTTTATGGTAAGAGTCAGTGGTGAGACTGTGTTCAGTACTTTGCTATGTGTGCCAGCACATGCTGATTGCAGCTTCTCTGTCCCATCCCAGAATGGGGTTATCTGTTGTCTGGGCTTGCAGATCTGATAGGACTGAGTCACAGAGTCACAAAATCTTTCCAAAGAATTTCAAGGTTGTGGCTAACCAGTAATTCTCAAATGGATCTTTTATTATTTCATGGTGTGGATATTTGGGGAGACTCCCCCAGTGGTTTTGTAGTACCTGTTTGTCCTGTCCAAAAGTAAGCAAGGAAGGCCCAGTACTTAATAGACTAGAATATTAATAGAATAAGTCCCAGTGAGCAAGGTCACAGCACTGCCCTAGGCTTTCTTCTTGGCTTGTTGATGTACATTCCTCTTGAGGTATCTCCTGGCTCATTGGAGGCAGCCTTCAGTGTCCATGTGAGAAGCTGGGATCAAACCCTGCTGCTGCTTCTCCCCTTGCCAGGTGGCTTCTATGGATGGCGGTGTGAACTGTCACTGTCTGTGCACCAAGCAGGCTGTAGTGACAGCTGATCACCAGAGAGTCAAATTTCCACTTAACTATTCAGCCAGATAATTCAATTGTTACCAGGCAGTTTGATTGGCACTAGAAGTAGAAGTCAGCACTGCCTTCTACAGTGACTTTTACAATCTCACAGCGTCGTCTTAGATTCAGCTCACTGGGGCTCGCCGAGATCTGTCATGCCTCCTCTCTGCACTTGTCTTTAGTTCCTAGCTTCCACCCACCCCTAACTATACAACTGTGTCCCAATTGCAGAATTGAAATGGACAGCTTCCTTCATGATGTCTTAGACCCTTGATTTCTCAGACATGGCAAGTCCAGATCAAGACAACAGTCCCCAAGACAACTGTTTGTGATGGTCATCAGAGGCAATACAGCTAAAAGCTCTTTCTCACTTTAGGCAACTCATGCACTTGGTTAGACACTTATAGATTGCAATTGCTCATCCAAAAAATCTAGGTCATGCTTTACATAGAGTTTCACACCTCAGGAGAAAAGCTGTGCCCAGAGAGGAATGTGTCTCTCAGTGCCTGGTTTGGCTCTGGGAGTGAAGAACCCTTCTGCTGGTCACTCAGGGAGCTCAGGACACCTGACAACCATACCTGCTGGCCACTGGCCCATAGGCTCTCTAGGCTGTTGCTGACCTAGCTAAATGGTGCCAGTAACATCTATGTTGGGTTCAAGTCAAGGAAAATAATGAGTGGAAGGTCAGGATTTCTAGGAATATTTTTTAAGAGTATGTGCCACAGTTCCAGTGAGAAGTGTTAGGTTGATCCATACAGATGGAGAGCTTCTTAAGGAGCAAAAGAGAAGTGGAGATGTGGGCAGGAATTTAGCCTCATGGCTTGGATGGCCAAATGGTAGAGCTTTCACCAGAACATTCCCATCTACTTCTGAATCCCTGAGAAGAATCAGGTACCAGGAAAGAGGACCAGGCTGGGGCCAGAAGACAGTCTTGACCAAGTACCACCACTTATCAGCCCTATAACCAAGGCTGAGACATTTGTGATCTCAGTATCCTCATCCATGGTCATCTTAGGGAACAGGAGCCTCGGTGGGAAAAACCACAAGAGGAAGGCCAGCAGGCACCACTGCTCTGACTCCATCCTGTTGATGAGATTTGTGGTGGTGGTGGCATGCTGGAGGTGCCCTGTCCCCAGCCCAGTAGTGGACCTCAGGTGTCTTTTCCCAACTCAGCATGTATGACTTCATGTTGATAGCTTGAGAGCAGGCACAGTGGAAGAGTTTGCCACACAGAGATATGCACGCAGTATAGATGAGGGTTCCTTCTCCCCACAGCTGTGGCTTTCTCTTGCTGGTTATCTTATCCCCAGTTTACAGTGTGGGGATTAAAAATAAAAGGTTAAGGTGTCATCAGTCATTTGTATTAGGCTGTTTTCAGATAGTAGAAGGTATGAGTTCAAAGTAACTGTCACCTCATTCCTGCCCCAGCTGCACCTGTTACCACTAAAAAATGCTAAATTCAATGAACAATAACAAAAATACTAGCAAAAGCTTATTCTCAGCTGGCCAACTTTTGTATGCTTTCCAAACAGGTTTAATGAATGTCACAGTCTTGCCATCATGTAGGTTTGATTTCACTAGAATAAACTCTCTGTTACTCCTTTAGAACTGTGTACATGTGCACATCAAGTTCTGCCTCGATCCAGTCTGCCCTAACTTACTCTGGAGATGCTGACCTGCATGAGCAGCTTCTACCCTGCCCCTCTGGTGGCTTTCTGGTCTGAGCTTTCTTGTTACCATTCTTTGGTCCTTGGCTACAACGTAACTTTTTTCCCCCATCCTTCATCTTCTGCTTTCTAACATTTGCCTTTGATATACTCAAAGTCTCATCACACATCAAGAGATTTTCATGGAAATAAAGAACAAAGAGGAAGAAAGGACTGCCCTGGAGTTTTCTGGCCCTGGATGCCCATTTTCATGGCCCTTTTGCACTTTGGCTTTTCCATCTCACCCCTACAACAAGTCCCACTGTAGGACTTCACCCCTAGTCAGCTAGAAGTGGGGTCGAGAATATAGTACATTGCCAGTTTTCTTCCCCAACGTTCTGATCAGCTGGGGGCAGTTCTCTCTGAGGCAAGTCAGTTCCTTAAGACTAAGGCAAAGAAAGGAAGGGAAGGACTCAACAGCTGTTAAAATCTTCAGATTAGGTTACCCTAGCAAGGATCTCCTGTAATCCTTCCTGAACAGCTGGATAGTACTGATCCCTTCTTTCAGCTTGCTCATCAGTCAGCACAGACCATGGACTTCCTTCTTAACATGTGTTGCCTGATACTGTTAGGTGTCTTGAGTATATGTGTTAACCCTAGCACTAAGACCGTGAGCTTAACAAGTGTTTCAAGACACAGTGCTTTCCAGGGTAGATTCTGTCAACCTTAGCCGTGTTCATTAATTAATCTAATTTTTTTTTCTGGTGCCAAGGATTCAATGTAGGGCATCACATGTGATAGGCAGGCACTCTCCCATTGAGCTCCATCCTCAGCCTACCATCCTCTTCCCACCGCCCTGCTATTGGGAGACAAAGTCTTACACTGTAGCCCAAGCCGACCTCATACTCACATTCCTCCTGCCTTAGCCCTCAAGTGTTGGGGTTACCAGTTTGTACCACCAAGCCCAGCTTCCTTCTTTCAAAATTGAAGTAGAATGAAAGTTGTTATATAGAATAGTAAGGGAGCTGTATCCATGAGAATAAAAGTAGAGGCTGGACAACCACTTGCCTTTGACACTTTGAGAAAGAATGCGCGAGATAGAAAATAGAAATAGGAGACAGACCTTCCACCTTGAGATTCTGTGATTCCCTAAGGTCTAACTCTGAGAGTAATGGTAGGAAATGGGTTGTTAGCCCATAGAAAAATGACTCTCTGGAACCTGACAGCTTTTCTGTGTGCTGTACAGGTGAGGGGTCTTTACATTAATGCACTTCTCTAGCAACATATATTTTCTCACAAGTGAAATTTTAGAGTAAGATTGAGACTTTGTAATGCATAGAAGTGTCAACCATTTAAAGAAGCTTTTTCCAAAGTATAAAGAGAAGCAGAGCTTAATAGAAAGTTGTGCCATTTTATTATGCAAGGCACATTTTCACTTAATAGAATTTTAGTGTGATACCCTGCGCTTCAAGAAGCTTAAAGATGAAAACAGAAATGGAATTATTCATTGAAATATTTAAATCAGCTGACAGCTATCAAAATAAAAACTAGCAAGCCTGGAAGATAGAGCCTCTCTGACCACCTACTTTGGAAATATATCTTGTCAAAGGAGGCTGTTTCTCTGGGAGGAAAGGGGTGAAGATGAGGAGATGTGTCTTAGTTACTGTCTTAGTTACTTTTTACTCATTGCTGGGACAAATACCTGACACTCAAAATGAAGGAAGGCAAAGTTTATTTAGCTCACAGTTCCTGGAGGTTTCCGTCCATATTCAGCCAGTCCAAGGCTGAGTGGAGCAGGGCAGAGAACATCCGGTTCACGGTGGTGGAAGAGCAGCAAAATGGTGACAGAGGCATCCAACCAAACAGGGCAGCAGGCAACAGCTCGAGTCTGTCTCTCTTTATATTCCTATCAGGTCTCTGCCTTAGGATATCCACCCTAGACCACACCCATAGTCCCAGCCCTACTCAGACCAATAATCCCATCAGTACTAAAACATATAATCCCAGTGATTCATGAGTCAAGTCTTAATCTATAGAAGTCCCCACCCAATGACTACATGAGGCTTTGGGGGGACAACTAGACATAAACCATAAGTTATTTTTTACTTGTTGTTGGGACAAATACCCAACACTCAAAATGAAGGAAAGAAAGTTTATTTGCTCACAGTTACTTGAGGTTTCAGTCTGTATTCAGCTGCTGGCCCAAGGCTGAGTGGAACAGGGCAGAGAGCATCCAGTTCATGGCGGCAGAACAGCAACAGTCGTGACAGAGGCAACTGACTAAATGGGAGCAGAGAGCAACAACTTGAGTCTGTCTGTCTGTCTCTATATTACATTCAGGCTCTCTGCCTCAGCCTATCCACCTTAGGTTACACCCATAATCCCAGAAGTACTTAAAACACATAATCCCAGGAATCATGGATCAAGTCTCAAACTCTAGATCAGTACTAAATCACATAATCCCAGTGATTCATGAGTCAAGTCTCAATCTATAGAAGTCCCCACCCATGACTGCATGAGTCTTTGGGGGGACAACTAGACATAAACTATAACAGGATGCATCCTTGCTGGGGTCCCTAGTGTGTCAGGTCATATAGGGAGCAGTGGTGGTAGGAATAAGGGCAGGGGAGTGTGGGGAGCTATTCTGTTCTTGAAATGAGAAGCAGGGAGCAGAGAGGAAGTAGAGCACCTGACTAAGTGTAGGTAGAGCATTTCCCCTGCTCTGCCCCTCACCCTTCTGTGCCTCTCTCTGTGAAGTGAGTCATCCCCTCCTGTCCTGCCATTGGTCAGCACTCATCTCCATGAGAGCATAGGAGATTCAGGAGAGCAGCCTGGGGAAGGCACTGAAGCTGGGTGGAACCGGAAGTGCAAGGAGAAGGGAAGTGAAAGTATGATTATGCGTCTGAGGCTAGCACCCTGGGTGCTTAAGGGCAACTTTGGGGCCCGGCGGGATGGCTCAGTGGTCTAAAGCGCCTGTTTGGAGAAGCTTGGGCGGCTTCAGGGACCGCGGTTTGATCCCCGGCACCACATGGTGCGCCAGCCCTGCCCTCTGGGCGGGCTGAGCCAGCCAAGAAAATGAGTGAATAAACAAACAAGGGTTCTGAAATAAGAAAAAAAAAATAATAATAAATTAAAAAAAAAAAAAAAAGATCAAGATAAGGCAAAAAGGCTGAGAGGAGTTGTTTTTTTTTTCTTTAAGAATTTTTTGTTTTATTTCATTTTTTTCCTTGTTTCAGAACTTTTGTTTGTTTATTTATTTATTTATTTTTATGGCCAGCTCAACCAGCCCTGAGGGCTGGGCTGGTGCAGCATGTGGTGCCCGGGATCAAACCTCGGTCCCTGCAGCTGCCTAAGCTTTCCTAAGCAGGTGCCCTAGAACACTGAGCCATCCTGCCGGGCCCCAGGGCTGAGAGGAGTTTTTGAGAAATAACTAGCTTGCAAAAGCCATTCTTGGGGGGAGGGGGGCAGGAACTTAGCTCAGTAGAGTAAGTGCTTGCCGGGCAAGTGCAAGGACCTGAGTTCAATCCCTGGTCCTGAAAGAAAAAAAAAAAAAAAAAAGCCATTCTGGGGAGTAAAAAAAGCCATTGTGCCAAACATGTACTGTCTTCAGCCCCTATCATACAGGAACCTCTTGGACTTGGGACTGGAAGGACTTGAAGGGTGCCTAGAGCTCACCTGCAGTAGTCACCCCTGCTCTGATGGCCGGCAATGTACACATAGCCAGGGGAGGGAAAGGCACAGGCGTCTGGAGCTGAGTAACAGAGGGCCAGTCCTAGCCTTCCACCCATTCTCTTTGACTTGGAGCTGATTACCCAAGCTCTTTATGCTTTAATTTCTTTGCTGAAAATTTTGGACCATACAAATATTTCAGTGCTCTTTTGAGTACTGGAAATAACACTGTAAAAGTACCTAGCACAGGGATTCAGTAGGATTTCCATTAGTGGCCATTGCTATGCCAATTATAACATTGCTTATTTAAGTATCACCCTTCAGCCTCCTGTTCAGTACTTCAGTGATGAGAAAGCTCTGGTGAGCAGTCTTAATGGCTGGAATCTTCTGCCACATATTTTGCCGAATCCCATTTCCTATCATTTCTGTCCATCTACTTTGGAGCTGCCTCTACAAGTTGATTTCTCATTATTTTCACCATAGCATTCAAGAATAGGAACATTCTTACTGTGTTAGCTGTAATTGGTTTGATTGTGTTAGTACTGCCATTTTTTAATCCTATGTCTGATGTTTTCCCTGTGACTTTGAAGTTCCTGCCCTTTGAGCTTAGATTCAACATTGTGACTTTTGTAGGTTGACAGTGAGGCAGAATGTCAGCATACCACCCTGGGCTAAGAGCCTTGCAGATGTCCAGTAATCTTTAGTGTGCTGCCATTGGCATGAGAAGAACCTACTACTACTACTACCCTACTGGTGCAAGGAACCTGGGAGACTTGGGGCAGGGCCTCCTGCAAAGCCCAGATTCTATCTGCTAGCCTCCAGCTTAGGCACAGACACTTAAGCAAAAAGAAATGGTTGCCAGTTTAAGTCACTGAATTTTTGGCATGGTTTGTTATGCATCATCTATAGCAAGATGTAATTATTAGAGAAATTATGTGGGCCAGTAAATACAGAGAGAGCAATATTACTCCTACCTCATCAGAGTATAACTTTAGAAGATTAATGGAAGATTTGCAGAACTATTAACCAGCTAGTGAATGTTTCACAAAAACTTTGAGCTTCTTTTGAAAGCTGTGGTCAGGAGCTGTTTGTATATCACATCAGTGAAATAGCTAAGGACAAGAGCAAACTCAATTTTCAAAGACACATGAAAAGTTGAGGATTTCCTATCTGATACTGTTCATTCGTTCGTTCATTCATTCAGTCAGTCAGTCAGTCAGCACCTGTTTAACAAGTACCTACCATGTGATACTTGGCTATGGGGAAAGTGGGAGGACAGAATGAGCTTACAGTGCCTGAGGTGTCAGCCGAAATAGGGAGAGCAGTACAGAAGAAGTGGGCAGTACTTAAAGAGGCCAGGACATGCGCTCCTCTGCTGGCCACAGTGAGGGATTGTACACCAAGGAGACTGCAGTTTATTTTAGAGCATTGGCTGAGTGACTGAGTTCACAGCTCACTCCTGGCTGCTATGGGGAGAATGGATTTTTGGTTGACAAGAATGGAAGCTGAGAATTTGATGCATTCAGTGCGTCATCATGGCTTCTAATTAGAATGTTGGCAGAATGGACTAAAGTGAAAGACTTGAGTACATTTTGGAAATCAATTTCCTGATGGAATGGATAAAAATAAAACGAAGAATGACTCCTGAGTTTTCAGACTGAGTAACTAAGAAGGTGCTTAGTGGTGCCAAACCTGGATAGAAAAGACTGCAAGAGCAATGATCTGGAGGGAGAGGTCAAAGGCATTACCCAGATGATGAGATTGCTGAGTGGATCTGTCAGTTAGGCTCATAGGCTAACTGGGTGTTCAAGGCTGAAGATCAAAGCTGGGCAGTCATCAATATAGAGGCGGTGTTTCAGTCAAAGTGCTCGCTGAGTTCACCTAGAAAAAGTTAAAAATTTTAAAAATTAAATGATGGGAAGTTTTAAATTTAAAAAAAAAATTGTTAGAAAAAATAGGTGAGAGGATTAAGCCTTCAGAGCAAGTTGACATTTAAAAGCCCAACAAAGCAAGAGGAGACCGGAGAAGAGGCTGAGGGAGAGTGAGAGCATGTGAAGCTATAGAAGCCAAGAGAAGTGCTCCAGGGAGAGAATCGCAACCCAGGCTGAGCTGGGTAGAATGCCGCTGAGTCACAGGTGGGACGAGGACAGGCAGGGGATACCTGGATGCAGCAGCATGCTGTGAACTTCATACAACAGTGGATACAGAAGTGAAAATGGAATAGCTGCAAATGAATGGGAGGTGAGAGGGGTGATAGTAAGTTTTGCTGAGAAGACAAACAGAAATGCAAAGGTAGTGGGGACAAGCGTTTTCATTTTGTTTGAAGAAGGAAGTAGAAGGGTATGACCCTGGATGGAATATGTTACGTATTATAAACATATGCTACTTTAAAAGGGGAGATGAGGGCTGGGGAGATAGCTCAGCAGTCTAAGTACCTGCCTGGTAAGCACAAGGACCCAGGCTCAATCCCCAGTACCACATTCTGTGACAGCTGTGCAACCCCCAGTGTGCTGAGCCGGCCACCAAGACCAGGCACAATGAGACACGCCTGTAATCCCAGCGCTGGGAAGGCTGAAAATAGGAGGATAACCCTGAGTCCAAGCTGCAGAGTGAGACCCTGTACCAAATACATAAGTAAATAAAAGATTTAACTCCAGTCCAGGGCTGCCGGGAGTAGGGGTGGCTGGGAGCGGCGCAGCCTCCAGAGGAGGCGGAGGCAGAGATGGTTTTTTTGGTATGGATGAAACACCAGTGGGAAGATTTCACTTGAATGACAACACTCCTGCTGTATTAGGGAGTACAGCCATGACTACTAGTCTCATGGATATAGGAAATTCATGTGGTCCCACTAGTTCCTAGACAGTAGATCTAAAAATCCATCAATGGAAGATGATGATGATGTTGTATTTGTTGAGTGTATACAACCTCCTTCAATTTCTGCTTCAGCAATAGTTGATCAAAGAAAGTTAGTATTTACACCATCAAAACACGAAAAGCCACAAGGAAATTGTTCCATAATTCTGCCTTTCTCAAGAGATTTGACTTCTCAGAAAGGAAATATGTGTGAGACAATTGTTATTGATGATGAGGAAATAGAAACAAATGGAGGGAAGAAAAACAAACTGTCCAGTTTTACTGAGTGGGGACTTCCTGGAAATAAAAACAGTATCAAAGATTTGGATTTCTCCACTTCCAGTCATTCAAGAAGTAAGACCAAGACTGGAGTAAGACCTTTTAATCCTGGTTGAATGTGGCAGGAGATGTATTTCAAAATGGAGGACTTACAATGCAGCATAATCCCGATTCTTGGATTTCCCAGTCAGCATCATTTCCCCGTAACCAGAAACAGCTAGGGATGGATTCTCTGTCACCAGTAGCCTCACTTCCTAAACAGATTTTCCAGCCTTCTGCCCAACAGCAACCGAAGCCAGCCAAAATCACTTGTGCATATTGCAAAAATCCTTTACAGAAGGGACAGACAGCTTACCAGCAGAAAGGATCAGCTCACTTCTTTTGTTCAACTACTTGCCTTTCTTCCCTCTCTCATAAGCACACACGAAAGACACGAAATACAATGGGTAAAAAAGATGCACCTACAAAGAAAGCTACTGTTCCTCCAGTGGAATCAAGCAAATCCTTTTGAGAATTTTCTGATACATCTTTGTCTCTTTGTGAAGACAATCAGCATCTTAAAAATGGAGTTTTTAATAAGTCATGATGTATCATTTGTCATAAACTGACAGAGGTTCACCATGAAGTCAGTGTTAATAATGTAACTCACAAGCTGTGCAGTAACCATTGCTTTAATAAGTACAGGTTGGTTAATGGCCTAAAAATGAACTGCTGTGAACAGTGTGGAGTGTACATGCCTGATAAAAATATGGGAAACAGTATCCTGATTGGAGGTCAGCAGAAGAGGTTTTGCTGCCAATGTTGCGTTAATGAATATAGACAGATGATGGAAATAAAATCAGAAACATTATCAGCATCAGAAAAGAGAAAAAGGAGTATTATAGGAGAAGAAAGTGAAAGTGAACTATATAGTTCATTAAATACATGTTTAGGAAAAATAGAGTGTGTACCAGAAAAAAAAAGAAAAGACTTTAGAACAAGTTCCAAAAGAATGTAGCCCAGATAGGTTACTGAACAAACAGAATATGAATTTCCCTTATTCTGAGTCAGCCATAGCCGATGAATTTCAGAAACAACTTGAAGACCAAAAATCAGAAGACTCCTGTAAGCCAGTTGCGCTTTCTGCAGACCTAGGTACATGGCCCCGAATTTTGAATGTTAAGCAACAGGTTTCTCTTGTTGAGAATGATCCACCTCAAGTAAGAAATTTTGACTTGACTTTCCAAAAGACAACACAGGGAGGAAGTTTTCCGAAACTTACTATACATGAATTCTTCCAAATGATGAAAAAACTACTAGATCCTGGTTACTTTATTCAACCTCTAAAGATTCCGTGTTTTGCCTGTATTGCAAACTTTTTGGGGGAAGGAAAAAATCAACTGAAAAATGAGAGTGGGTGCAGGGATTGGCAGCATTTATCACACATTCTTAGTAAACATGAAGAAAGTGAGATGCACCTCAACAATTGTGTTAAGTATTCAAAATTCAAATCTGATTTGAAAAAAAAAATAAAACTGCTGAAGCAGAACACAAATTATGTAAAGATAAAAGCAATGACAGTGTCCTGTTTTGGTACACATAACATACCTAATTTGGTTTCTGTCAGTAGTCCAAATCTGTCCCATGAACCAGTATCCTTCATTTGTGATAGTAATGAATACAACTGTTCACCAGCAGTAAGTGTAATAGCAGATAAATAGTAAACAGTGTTCTTATTCTAAATGTAAACTTCATTGGATTCAAGTGATGTCAAAGTTTAGTAAAGGCATTTTTTATTATTTTTAATTTGCCAGTGCTTACCTCTTGCAACTGGTGATTGAGAACTGCTATTTAAGAACTTTGATTAATATTCTGCTTCCTACAAAATGTGTCAGGTGTAGTGTTGCACTCCTATAGTTCCATCCTGAGGCAGGAGGACTGCTTTGAATTTGAGGCCAGCCTCAACTCTGTAGCAAAAACCCTGTCTCTTAAAAAAAAAGCAAAAGAAGGAAAGACTTGCCTTTATTAATACCGATTGAAAAGATACTTTCATGAAAATTTTCTCAGCATTGCTAGGCTTTCAAATAGTTGTAAGAACAAAATGCATATCTAGAACTATAGTTTTTTGCTATTAAACAAAATACTTGTGATTTACTTCTTTTAAGCAGAACTGTTGGCAGATAAAGGCAGGTTGATGGTGTTGCAGGACATTGAACCCAAAGTTTTTGTACTAAGCTGTGTTATTACTCCCTTTTTATGTAGATTGTTTATTTCATTTGGTATTTTTGAGGCAAGGTCTCTATAAGTCAACAAATTGCTCAGGTTTGGCTCAAACTTGCAATCTTTGTGCTTCAGCCTCCCCAAGTGCTAGGATAAAAGACATATCCCATGTTCCCTGGCTTGACCAAAATATTTCTATTTGAGCAAAAAGCATTATTGTATTAAATAAAGGTGGATAATTTGTATTTGTTGATTTTATATTTTTGTTTTAATTTAATTCATAAATGTTATGGCTTTTATTGTATTAAAAACTATATGCATAAAGAATATATACTCTTATATTGGTCCAAATATTAAAAAATTAAATTAAAAATATATTGTTAACCCTCAAAAAAAAAAGATTTAAAACATATTTAAAAAGGAGGGGTGAGATAAGTAAATGAATAAATATGAATGAATGGATGCCAGCGGAGAGAAACGCTGACACTATAGGAGAGGAGGTAGACAGGTGCAGCCACCTCTTTGAAAGAGGAGAACTGGAGCCCAACCAGCTTGTCAGCCTCTGGGTGCTCTTCCTTCCCTTCACAGTAAAGGCAAGGGCAGGCACCGGCCCTCGAGCACCAGTTGGTGGATTTGGTGATAAGAAGGGAAGAGATACTGTCAGTTTGCTTGAATTTTCTCAATAAACTTACTGTAGCTCAATTTAAGAGTCCAAATGTCTTAAAACTTCACGAAAGTACTAACCCCCTTTCTGTAATATACTCTAAAGAGCAAAGCAGATGACAGGTGTGCACTTTCCTCACATCGCTGGTGTTCAGCCTGGAACAGAGTTTGCTCAGTTTCTATTAATGAAGGCACTTTAATGATGGAACTACTTAAAGGGAGGGGAGTAGAATTGAGGCATTGCAGAAGTCATTACCACCCTTAGCACAATGGGCCAAAAGCAGGCATAACACTGAGATCCCCATGAGAACTGAAGTCAGGACAGCAGAGCCAGCAGTGTGATCATTCATTCAAGAGCCAGGTAGCTTCTCTGGGGACATTGGTGTCCAAGCAGAGAGGGGGTAAGAAGTGTTCTACCTGCTCTTTCCACTCGTCTCTTGCTGCTGTTTCCCAATGGCGGAACCAACCCAGCTAGAAGCTACTTGGCAAGGAAGTCAAGGAGATGTGATTTGTGGTGAGGCCCAAAACACAGATCAGGTGGTGAATAACGAGCACATTCCCTAACACTTCATGCTGTTAATGTCAAAAAGGCTTTGAAAACCACTCCCAGCAGAAGCTTAATACCCATTGTGCATGTGTAGAATATACTCATTGTTCGATAGTAGGGGTTTGGAAACCCAGCTAAACATGCTCTTTGATATGAATCATCACGGATACCTATAATCTACTGACAACCTTTAAATGTATGTTTTTAGTCATCTTTATTTCCATGCAGAAATATATTAACCAGGCAACGAGGACTCCTCAATTGCATAGGCCCCTTCCATGGCCATTTAGAGAGCCCTAGAAATGTAGCCATGTCATAGCTTTGCAAAATTTCTAAAAGTAATAGTTCTTTAACTGCAGTAAATGAATATAGTGACCTTTCTCACTCTGTCTGATCCTAAGAGGTCTTTCCACACATCACTCCAATAACATGTAGTTTTACCTCTACTAAACCTGGATCTGCTTCTGCTTTATAAAGACACAAGTGTCTCAGTGAACTTCTCTCCCACCTTTGGGTCAGCATGATTAATGAACAACAAAGTGGACAATTGGCAGGGAAAGCATAGCAAGAAAATAAGACAAACTAGGACAAAGGGAAGCAACGTCCTAGGCAGTGAAAGGAAAGCACTGTCCCCTGGGTGGCCACCGCCCAGTAGCGAAAGGTGCCAGGTATCCTCAGGTGCCTGCTTGTCTAGGGGATGGATTCAGATGCTGCTCTTTGTATTTTCTTTTCTTTTTTTCTTTCTTTCTTTTTTTTTTTTTTTTTTTTTTTTTTTTTTTTTTTTTTTTTTTTTTTTTTTTTTTTTTTTTGTGTGTGTGTGTGTGTGTGTCTTTTTGAGACAGGATCTCGCTACGCAGCTCAGGCTGGCCTTGAGCTCATTTTTGTAGCCCAGGCTAGTCTCGAACTTGCATTGATCCTCCTGCCTCAGCCTCCCAAGTGCTGAAATTACAGGTGTGTACCACCACACCTGGCTTGCTCTTTTTATTTTCAGATGCAGATGGAAACCTGTGTCGAAGTAACCAGCTGCTGCAAGTCATGTTGACAATGCACCGAGTCATCATCTCCTCTGCAGAACTGCTCCAGAAAGTTATGACCCTATATCCTTGCACTTGGTGACTGGGACCGGAAGTGGGGCTTGTTCAAAGTGTAGCTGGACATTCGAAGTATGCTTTGTATTGACTTGTTGGGAATAACGCTGAGTGGTAAATGGGTCCATATATCCATATATCTTTGCAGAGTTAGGGGGTGTGTGTGTGTGTGTGTGTGTGTGTGTGTGTGTGTGTATGCACATTTTCATTTTCATGGACAGCAGCAGTGCTCCCAGGTGTGCCTAAGGAAGTCACCAGCAGTGTGTCTGCCTCATGAAAGCTGTGTCCTGCAGGGCAGCTAGGATCCACAGCCATCCTGTACCGACTGACGAGGGCACCAGCAGCACTCTAGCAATGCTCCCCTGCCTGGCTTTCTGTCCTGCCCAACTTCCCTTTCCAACTCTTTAGCCCTCCCCAGGATCTGGAGAAAGCTTCTCATGGCTTTGGCATCCTGGAAGATCTACTGGGGCCTTCCTGCCAGACCAAGGCACCCATGATGCACACAGGAGGCCCTGCGGGGTCCCAGCCTTCTTGTGGGTGTGAATCTGGGGAGTGGGGTAGAGGCACCTGTTTTCCCTTTCTCACTGCTGCCCTTCAATATGTGCTTTGGAGAGAAAAGGCCTTCAATATGTTCCATCCTGCCCTTCAATATGTGCTTTGGAGAGAAAAGGCCTGTGGGGGAGGTGAGACCGTTTAGCGCCTGGGACATGCGTCCTGGGACTGAGTCATGATTGTGGCTGCTCTAGTCCCATTCTATTCTGCTGCTGCCTCCCAGCTCATCTTATGACCATCAGAAAAACTAAATACCAAATATGAAGAAAAAGAAGTGCTTTGGGCCCAAGTCTCTCCCCTAACCCCACTCATGAGTCTTAGCTACCATCTCTAAAGTGGTGGTTCTGATGGTACCCTGAGCACAGAGGGAGCGCAGGGCAAGGCCTGGGCGGTGGCAGGCACAGAGAATGTGCTGACACCTTGTCTGCAGAGAGTTTGAAAACCTTGCAGCAACACCTGGAGGCTCTCTGCTTTTCATGAATTCCCTGTACCAGTGATTGCAAGCTGTGTGGGTAAACAGATAGTCCTCCCTCAATGTGCTGGCCTCAGGACCGGCTGCGCCTAGGAGCTGCCCCACTGCCACTGCTCTGTGGTGGCCTCCCTGCCCTGTGCATGGTCCCTCCACTGTTCACAGACTCATTTTCTGCCTGTCCCTTTCTCTCCTAGATGCCCACACACTGCCTCTCGCTGCCACCTGCCCCTGCACCACAACACACTGAAGTGTACCCAAACTAAACCTAATCTCATTACCCTTCTTCCTCTTCATTCCATTGCTAGGGTTAGAAATTTGATTAAAAAAAAAAAATCTTAAAATAGCTTGTAATCACTATCTCTGATCTCTTTACTCCTACTCCTTAACTCAACCAGGGCTCCTGCTGAAGCACTCAGACTTTCCTCTGAGGTCACCAGTGACTTACGGATTGCCAGTCCCAGTGCTGTTCCATCCTTGTGGACAGTGACTGTCACACAGCCTGCACCTCTCCTTGTAGCGCTGCCCTGGAGCTCCTTGCCTCTGGGCTATCCCTTCCCCTGGTCTCACCTGGCCTCTTCCCTGAGCTGCCCTTCAATTCAGGATAGCATCCAGGTCTCCCTCCTACTTGGGGCTTATGGGGGTATTTCTGGATGTCTGCCACTGCCCTCCTGTGTGGCTCACTTTGAAGCCGTTGTTTTTCTAACCTAAACCACATTTTGAAGATCTAGACTAGATCTAGACAACCATAGCTTGTTGAAATACCTTAGTCTGTTCACGAGCTCACCCTAGCTCCCCACCACCACCACCACACACACATTAGTTCTGCTCTGACATCTGTGTTTTCAATTTCAGGTGTGGTGTCATTACCAGATGCTTAAACCAGAAATGTCTGAAGTCGTCTTGGCTCCTCCCTGGCCTTCACCTCCCACAGGCTCTGCCACCCAATCCTAGGGCTTCTCTTTCAGAACTGACTTCTCCGGTCTTTCTCCATTCCTGTGCTGTCACATAAGTGCAAGTCACCACAGCTGTGCCCCCTACTGGCCACCTCCTTTGTTGTATGGTCCCCTTTTATTCATTATCTGCATCACCTTGCTGTTCTTAAAGTCAGCTGGGGAGGGAGCTTGTCTGTGGCTCCCTCAGCTTACTGGCAAAAGCCCTGGCAGTCCAGCCCCACCTGTCCAGTTTCTCTGCGCCACCTACTTCAGCCTGCAGCTCCCCCGAGATCTTCCCTTCCACACTGCACCTCTCAGGCCCTGGGCTTGAAACCTCCCTCTCCTTGTGCCTGGGAAACACTTCATTTCATGACCCCTCCAACAGGTTGTTCCTGACCTTGAAGCCCTCCTTCTGCTTCTGAAATACTTCTAGCATTTTAAGATAGGCTTCTAGGGGACTGAAAGTCTATTTGATTTCTTCCCCTTTAGTTTTACGTTGTTTAAATTAAAGCCTTGCCGTCCCTCTCCCTCCTGCACTTCCTGTCCTCCTTTTTCATCTGAATGTATTCTGCCTTCAAAATGGATTTTGCCTGTAACCACAGAAAGTGTGAAGTGTTTTCAGGGTGTTAGTTCATTTAACTGAAGCTGAGACTGTAAGTTTTGCAATAGTATATGTACATGTTGTAAATGGCTCTTTCTAGTACTGTATCTTATGGAACCTTGTACCTAGCTGCTGAATTTTGCTAGGTTGCAAAGGTATAGCAAAATTAAATTACAAATTAAGACAAATATAAACATGTTTTTGAAGAATACGTACCCTTTCTATTTCGTGCCATTTTTTCCAATAGGCTATCCTTCTAGGCCAGGGTCTAAGACTTACTGATCTTTGTTTCTCTTAGTTTAGTGACCATCTCGTGGTAGGGTGCAATAACTATTACATTATTTGGGGTACAAGTATTGGGTACTTTTTTTTGTATTTGCCAGAACACTTAGGTCAGACATTTAGATTTTTGTTTAAGGTTAAAATTTAACCTGAGTTAGGAAAGAGGATTCTAAGCAGGGAGTATGAAATTACAAAACTCTTTTTGGAGAGTCAGGGTAAGTGTTGAAGGCAAAATTACTTTTTTATACACTTGGTTTCCCTTTTTGTCTTGTTTTGGTTTTTTATGGACTGAACCCAGGCTCTTTGCACTGAACCCTTTTTGATTTTGAGACAGTGGCTCTCCAAGTGTGCAAGTTGCCTGAGCCAGGCTCAAACTTGAGATCCTCCTACCACAGCCTCCCAAAGTGGTGGGAGTACAGGTGTGCCCCACCGTGCCAAGTTGATTTCCATGTTCTTTGATGTGGAAGTAATAGAACTTTTAAACAAGCAGTAAGCTCCTATTTTCCGTTGGGTGCGGGGAGGGAGATTCATTTAAAAAGGTTCTTTGAATTGTTTGGAGGCCTGAAAGGTGCAATCAGCACTGCAGGTCTCCCTGGCCTGGCTGTGCAGTGTCTGCGGCGAAGCTCACCGCCAGTGCTGGACTTTGTCCCAGATCACAGACTCCTGAGCCTCTGATGACTCGGCCTGCACAGTTGGGTCTTTGTTCCATCCCCTTAGTGGCCAAGAGGGCCTTGGAGGGGCTGCTGGTGCCATGTGCCACAGCCTTAGGCTCTCATGACCTCAGAAAGCTGGCACTTTTGGGGCCTCAGCCCCAGCACTCGGGTAGATAGGTGAGATTCACACACTGCATCCTCCAAGTGCTGTCAGTAGATGCAGTGCCCAGCTCTTTTTAAAGAAAGAGAGTTATGAACCAGGAAGAGAAGCTTGAACAAGTGGAAATGGAACAAAAGTATAGAACCTAAGAAGTGCTATGTGGACTGTGCCCGGGCCTGAGGCCCTTTGCTGCGAGAGGGGTTTCTGTGACACGGCATAAACGGATGGAAAGGCCTCTGGTTTCATGGGCTTGGCCAGGTTCTTCCAGCTCAGCTTTATTTTTATTACCTTTGTTGGTATGTGAGGTTTTTTTTGTTTTGTTTTTGTTTTTTCTGGTTTGTTTGGGTGCTCAGATCTCAAGAACAGATTTTACAGGCAGTAAGTTTGTTCACATTTAATGTTCAAAATTGGGAGTCATTCAAATTACAAATTTCACAACCATAGTTTTGTAGTTTTCCAGTCAGCTTGTAAATCTCATTCTTTGTGTATGTCTGTCATGTTTCTACAAACAGTTTTACGGGATTTCGTAAAAAATATTCATTAATGCTATTAATTGAATATTTCCAGTGGTTTTAAATTGCAGTTATATATTTTACATTTCAGATTTTTTTTTTAATGTTTCACATGCCTGCCTACATCCTAACTAGTTTTTATAACTGGAATAAAGTTACAAACAATAAAGCTAACATCTTAGATGTTCCCAACCTGTCTATAAAATTAGTTTCTATATAAACCACATGTCTAGAGAACTTAATTATATATTACAAATTGAAATTTAAAGGCAATCATTCTAATATGCTATTAAATGCTACAGGCATATAGTTTTAAAATGCATGGTTGCCTTCCAAGTAGACCTTAGCACAGATTTTTACTACCTTTTACCTTTCTATATTTAATTCTAAATTTTCCCAAGAATTAAAACACATACCCACTGAAGGGAAGACTGCTCCTACCCCAGTTAATTGTGGATTCTGCTGGCTGGCTTACTGGATTCCTTTCACGGGCTCAACTAGAACTCACTGAACTGAAACTGCAGTTGTTATATCATAGATTTCAGGGGGCAGAGGGCCTGGTCTGTGGGACGCTTTGACACATAGGCTGTTTCTCAGTCTCTTAAAGGAAAGAAAGGTAGCAAGACCCACCCAGGCTCATTGCTCAATTTGATTTCTCATTTCTTCAACTCTTAAAATAGATGAATATCCTCTCCCTAAAGACATGTAAATTTCCTGCTACTTTCGTATTCTTCTCCATTCTTGGAATATTTAAGATGATGAGATTCAGAAAGACAGTGATGTTAAGCTCAATTACCTATGTTATAGAGTAAGAGCATCACAAAGCTTCTCTGCTCAAGGGTTGAGAATGTAAGTTAACAGAGCAAAAACTGGAGAAGGGCTATGAGGATAGCCAACATTTTGGCCCTAGCCCTTCAAGGTCAGTGAGAACTCAGGACAAAAGAGAAATCGTGGTGTAACATCCCATAACTCAGTGGTGTAACAAATTTTCTGGTCAAGGAGATTATGGGACCTCAGAGGAAAGGGATGAATGAAGTATAGTGTGTCTAGGGAAAAAATATTCTCTCAGACTTTTACAGAAAGCAAACTGGTCAAGCAATGGCCATAACTCATCCAGATGGCTGACACTGACAACAGTTCTACAAAGCACTGTACATAGTTCCAAAATTAATCCTGAGGGATTTGATCTTAAAAGATACAAAAAATGAATGTTTTATTGTACTTTAACTTGCCCTTGATCACCCAGCAGAAAAGCTTAATTATGAGGCATAAAATGCAGAGGTAGATCAGTATGATGACCTGTAAGAGGTTTAAATCAACAGCCTCCAACACTGCTAGTTTTACTGGTAACCCAATGCAAATAAGGAACATTGGACTATGTATACAACTACTTCCTCTCAGTTCAAAGAGAAGAATTTTTTTCTTTATTTCTTTCCTTACCAATATTGATCAGAAAATTTGTCATGTCTACACCCTGTGCTCTGTATAACTACTATGAGGACAACAATATGCAATATGTCAATTATTGCGAAGGTACTACTAACGTGTTTTGAAACTACCATATTGTTATTTCTTCTTAAAAGTAATAAAAAAATAATTAAAAAAAAGATGATGAGGACCTTTAAGGAAGCCTCCATTGTCCTCTGGGTTATTTGCATGGCTTTGTCTGACTTGTCATTACAACTTACAAGGTACTGTACTAACATCCTCTGGGTGCACGCATTATAATTTCCTATTATTGTTCTTAATTGTCATGACAATGAATTATTATATTTGAATATATAATGCTTCTCCTTATAATTCACTACGCAAATGATTACTGCATAAATCAGTTGCTGGAAACATTTTTAAAATAAAAGGAGCTGTCCTCTTTAGCCTGCTGACTCAGGTGGACTCCTAGTTTCTGGGACACAGGCAAGAGGTTATTTGCCCCACATTTCTGCCATTAAAGCAGGTACTTCCAAAGGCAGAAGCTGCTTGGTTTCTGTATCAGGCTCCCATTTTCCTTAACCACAGTCCTACCTATAAAGGTGCCTTGGCAAAGAACTCACCGGGACTTTGTCTGAAGATCTGCTATTTTGTAAGGTAACATTTCTGTTTGCACTTAGACTGGAGTGGGATGAAGCAAAATTATCCAGCCAGAGCCTCTATGTATTTCTGGTCTTCCCTGCCATCACCTCCCCTTGTGCATAAAACTGAAGACCTCTACACACCCCAAAAAGAGCATACCTGAGTACTACAAAGTCCTCCATGGAAGCCAGTGAGCTTCTTCTGGGGTACCTGTGCCGAGATCTTACACGAGTGGTTTTTTTTTTTTCAGTTTTATAGCCTTTCAGTATCGAGTGCCATTGGGAAGGGTACAGGCATTATTTTATTCCTAATTAGAAAGGTAATATACCTGATTATACATTTTTAAAATTCAGAAAATATAAATTATTCACATCCAGCCACCTATTTTATATATTTCCTTTTTTCCCACATGGGTTTTTTTTTAATGTAGTTGACACAAAAATGTGTTTAGTTTTATATCTTACAGTTTACACTTAACTTTCTATTGAAAGAATGTTCTCTAGTCCTTAAAGACTTTTCATAAGTTTTCTTTTTTTCCTCATGGTGATACACTGTCCTAACATAATCAAAGCCTACTTTATAGGTTCATTGCCCCATTTTGGACCTTTGGTTTGTCCGCAATTCTCTCCTTTTCCCTAACTCTGGTGCACACAGTGGAGGCTCCTTGACTTACCAGCCACCCAGCTGCAGCAGAACACTTTGCCGCCATGACCCTGAAGACCCCCAGCAGCCGGCTCTCCGAGTCTGTGCCCACCATCAGCTCCACCAGAATAGGGCACATGAGCCTCCATCTTTTTTAGTCTTCTTCTTAGTCACCAGTTCCTCTGTGAGCCTGCCTGCTTGAGTCCTTGGTGTCAGCATGGGAATGTTAGTTTTCATTTTGTCCTCCTTGTAGGTATTGGATAACAGAATTCTGGATCATGTTTAAAATGGACGCCAGTTTGACAAACACCATGGAGGAGTTCCAGGAACTGGTGAAAGCGAGTGGGGAGGAGTCCCACTGCCGCCTGATCGATACAACTCAGATGTGAGTGTCGTGGTTTGCAGTCTGCTCCCCTCTGTGGCCCTGGCTGCTTGGTGAGGGTCTAACTCCTGGTGGGGACTGCTGCGTTCTAGCATGGTGCTGAGGAGCCTTCCAGCCAGGCAGGCCCAGGAGTCTCACAAGAGCACATGCTTGACATGCAGGGAGAAGCCGAGAAATTACCAGTGGTCAGCTGCATGGGACTTGTGTCCAAGAGCAGAGAAACTAAATCCTGGTCAGGAAGCCAGGTAGCAGGACCTTACCTAAGATGTATCTAGATCATGAGAGACTGAGAGGGTAGTGGCTAGACTCTGCTCCTTCAGCAGCCAATATGGAAGACAACCCTGACCTTGTGGAAGAGGAAGTGCTGGAAAATGAAGAGAACAGATGGTTTACAACATACATAGATGTCTGGGAAAGACATGTAGACTTCCAGGATTGGAAAGGGTCTTAGGAAAGTGTCAGCTTATGCCTTGTATTTCTTACTTGTGTCATTGGCACACTCTGGAAAATCAGTCTTTGCTAATTTTGAAGAAGGGAACATATGCACTATATGCTGCGGTTTTGATAAGATACCCACATTACTTTGCAGTAGGGCAAATCCCTAAGATGTAAAATGGAACATATTTTAGAGATGAGCCCATCCAAAGCAATTTTCTGAGTAGGGAACTGTGACTGGTCTGGGATCAGTCAGACAAGCTAATGGCACAGCAGAAGTGGATGGAACCACACAGAAAAGACTGTTCAGTCACATCCCAGGGCCCCAAAGAAACCTCATCAATCTGGGTTCTCAGCCAAGTATTATACAACTAGAAAAAGAAATGTCTGTAAGTAACATTTTTTTTCCATTTTAAAAATAAAGAACCTATAGCCTAGAACAATTCTCATAGTTAGGCTTCCTGCCCCTGTATTGCCTGGCTGACCTGTCCTGGCCAGGTAGTCCATGAGATGTTATCTCACCAGCTATATTTGGGAAGTAATGAGGTAAATTCTCATTTTTCATTGAATTTCAGAAACTAACATCATTGGCCAAGGGAGAGGTATAGAATTTCTCATTCAATCATTGTGTCCTTTTGTAAAGAGACATGGTACCCAGAAACGCTACCTTCAGAAACAGAGATTTGAACCATCTGCCTTCCAAAACTAGACTGATTTCCTCTGCTTCCTTAGCATTGAAAATTAAAACTGATTAGGAAACATGAGTTGATTATGAGGAAATAAAAAGGAAAGGACACTCAGGTCATCTTGGGTTACTTGGCCACTTTAGTGGCTGGGGACATCTGAGGAAGTAACTCTGCTCTACCAAGAGTGACTACATAGTCATCTATATTATTCCTTATAACTGATGTCTTCTCCCTATGATCCTCTGACCCCTTTGTGCATGAAAACCACCAGGCTCCAGCCAGGTGGTGCTAGCACCTCAGGAGTGTGAAGGGACACCTAGAAGCCACAGAGAGAGCAGGCACACCAGGGGCCAGACAAGGAGTAAGGAAACTGTGACCAAGGCCTGAGCACTGCCCTTCCTGCTGCCTTAAGGGGAGATTACCCCGTGCCCCGATGCATTCTAAAGGCTCACGAGAAGCCAGCAAGGATTCCTGGTTGCTGCCATAAAGAAACGTTTAGGGAAATTCTGTGAATACATCATGTTGGCCAAGGAGAATTAGCTAATGGTGCTTGTCTATTTTGTGGATGAAATTAATGGATTTACTGATTAAAAAGCATTGCAATTTATTCTCTGTCTTTTCCTTTTTCACATGTACACACAAAAGCAATGCTCGTGACTGGTCCAGAAAACTTACTCAAAGGATAAAATCAAATACCAGCAAGAAACGGAAAGTCTCTCTGCTCTTTGATCATCTAGAACCAGAAGAGCTATCTGAGCATCTTACCTACCTGGAGTTCAAGTCCTTTCGAAGGATATCTGTATGTACCCAAAGGGCAGGAGAAAACCTACGAGGAAAACTCTGAAAATAGGGAAATGTAGCCGCTTGTCTACACTGGAGGTCCATAGGCACTGGCTTGCTTTCTAAGCAGACACCATCGTAGGAACACGGGTACCATCTGAATTCCTTTGGTTGCCCCTGCTGGGATTCGCTTCTCTCACTTAACCCATGGCTACTCTGCTCTGCCTCAGTCAGGTTACAGTACTGAGAACACCCATGACACCTTGCACACATGCATGTGTGAGTGCATACCCATCCTTTATCCCTGATGATCATTAGCCTTCCAGAAAAAAACAGATGTCCAAAGAAACAGAGATATGTCCCCTAAGAGTTTGAATTTATTCTTGAATAGGCTTTTAATGGCTCTGGAAAATTCCACAGTAAATCAGATACTACAGGTTACCCTAGAACATACCTTAAGCTCCGAAATGCTGAGCTGCCCAGCATTTATCACACTTAAAGACAGAAATGGTGCTGACCTAATCCCTGCTTTGGGGGCAGTTAAGCAGAGCATGGTCTAAAGTAAGGAGGGATGAAAGAGGGATTGTGATTTGTCACCAAGAACGAGAGAGCACACAAGTGCATCCTGTCCTCACTGTAATCCTCCAGGCCCCACTTGTAATGCAGAGAGTAGTGGCATCAGATACAGTGGAATCCTCACTGGCCAGTATGCTGCCCTGACAGCGACACCCCCACTCCTTGAAGGCCCCCTGCTACAGTCCTCTGCTTTGCTCTAAAATACAGACAGCAAGTTGCTGGATGCCTTCCTGGGAATGACCCAAGTACCCTAGGCAAGGGGAAGGGAGTCCAGCGGGCTTATGAGACCAAGGGCAGCAAGCTCGGAAGAATCAAGCCAGGGCCAGACCCATGTGCTTCTGGGTGCCAATTTATTAAACCTGCTGTGTTCTGTGTCTGGAAGGAAACCTGCAAATTAGGTTGCAGAAGTTACTTCCTGCTTTTCCCTAGTGTCATGCCTCCTGTGTTCACTTGGCTGTTTGTCCAGCTGGCCACAAGCCCCAAAGTTGCACATAGAAATGAATCTCCAGGCATTACCCCTCACCCCCAGCCTTCACCAGAACCTCTCCAGCAGAAGCCCAGGACCCACCCAGGCTCCACTGGGCAGTCTCCCTTAGGCAGCCTTCACTGGCACAGTGCGAGTAGGACACCAGTGAAACCTGAAAGCCACTGTAGGGGACACTTACCACACTGCAAATCTGAGCTCTGCTGGGAAGAAACTGGTGGGTCAAGGCCTGCAGGATGTTTGTTTGATGCCAGTGTTAGATCAGTGGAGGCAGAAATGAAAAGTCAACACCAAGCAAGGGATCTGAGCCAGTGTCTGCAGGGGCTGAGCAGTGTTCTACTTGCAGATAAAAAAAGTCTGAACTTTCATCTTCAGAGTGGCACAGTACCTTCACAGATACTATTTCTGGGATTTTCTGTTTTTACCATATAGGTCTAAACATTTTTTTAAAATAATTTTCTTTCCAACATGAGCTTGGAGGGAAATTTATCTCTGCTATGAATTGAAAGGCATTTGATATTTTCTTTTTCTTGTAATATCTCCTAAAGGGAATAATTCTTTAAAAAGAAATAGTGGGTTCATGGGTATATCCATAGTGGAAGAGTTTATAAACATGTGTTCATTGGAATGAGTCACAGCACTCACCTCTTAGAACCAGGAATTTTGCTCTCTGTGTCTCTTCTAAGGAGTGATTTTGGTCCTACCCAGATTCTACCACCCCTCAGCAATCACAGCACAGTAAAATGGGGCTGTTCACATTCAGTTGTTATACTCCGGGTGGGAGTACTCATCATCTTACTTACAAGTTGAGGCCAAAGTGTACTGCAGTAACACCCTCTACACAGCCACAGTCTTGGTGACACAAAGTGAAAGATTATTTATCATATCTACTACATGACTAACAAGGCTCAGAGTGGCTCAGGACCCAGATGATGTGGGCCTAATCTTGTCAGAAATTCCCACGATCTCCACAGCAGTGGAACAGCAGTGTCACAGTCAACCGTTTGTTGGCTCTCAAGTGTTTCCCTCCAAAGTCACATCATGACCACGCACTTTCTGCTTGCTGGCTATGTCACATGACCACACCTGCTTTCAAAAGAAAGCTTGCAGACTGAGAGAAGTACCAAAGGTTCCCATAGGAACATGGGAAGACAAGTTTTTCTTCCCTTTTCACTATACTTTTTATGCAGAGGGATTCTTGTGAGGACATGATACCAACATTCATCACCTGGACCAGGCTTTCCAGGACCTTTGTAGTTTTATGTATGCTGCTTCATTGTTAACCATAGCCAGTGCCACTGTAAGACTGGCAAACCGTGGGCACTGACTTTATAGCTAACCCAAGTTTCTTGTGCACCTCTTACTTGGTCCCTGTTCAAGTTCATGAGTAAGAAATTCAAGAGGCTTGTTTGAGCATAAGGAAATAATCATTCCATTAGAGCCACTTCATAGTTATTAGCACTTTGAAAAGTTAAAGTGCTTTCACACATTAACTTGCTTGAACTTCACAATTCCATGTTCTAAATCGGGCAGATTTTTATTACCACATGTTTAAGACAACAGCTGGGGAGAAAATGATCTGTTTTCATGAGTGGAATTACCTCTTTAATTTGAGCAGCAGAGCTGGAACCAGTAATGAGACTTTTTCTCCTCTGCTGTTCTTTACAATTTAATAGAGATAGGAACAGTATCTGCTCCAATACAATACCTGGATTCGTGTATGTGCCCTATACCTAATGCGTTTTGATGTGGAGGGGCCATGATGTGACTTCCCACTCACCCTTCTTGTTGCCATGGAAGAATGCAGAAGGGGCTATGAAGTTGTCTCCCCTAGCAGTACCCAGCCATCACCAAGCAGAGCACACTTACCCTGATCTCCGAATACCAAATCATAGGCCTGATAGTTGTTTTTTTTTTCCTCCAGTTCTCTGATTATCAAAATTACCTTGTAAATAGCTGTGTGAAGGAGAACCCCACGATGGAGCGATCCATTGCCTTATGCAATGGCATCTCCCAGTGGGTGCAGCTAATGGTTCTCAGCCGCCCCACCCCGCAGCTCCGGGCAGAAGTCTTCATCAAGTTCATCCATGTGGCTCAGGTGAGTGACTGGACTGAGGCTTTCCGCCTGGGCTGTGAGGTAAATTAGCTATAGTTCTTCTCTCCAGCCTAGTCTTCATTGGGAGCCATTCTTCCCTTGTGAGAACTGGTATGAAGCTGTCCCCACACCTAGGAAGGATGATATTTCTGTTTTCCTACTCACTCATTAGAGGTGTATTAGAACTACAGAACTTTAAGTCCAACTTCAGACTCAAGGTTCAGCAGTCTTTATGCTGAACAGGTGCTCATGGTGAGTGCTGGAAACTAACTTAGATGATGGTTCATAGATTCGCTATAAGAAATGAGGAGAATGTAATGCCTTGCTTATTTGAATCTGAAAGCCAGGAATACAGGAAAAGGAGAAATGAAGAGAAAATTGCCACTTGTAATCCCTAAGTGACCAGTATAAGGAAGTCACAGCTCAGGCTGCAGCCTCTAAGTTCCCTGTGTAACTGACACGTGCAGTCACTCTGTTGTCATTTGCTTTCTGTCATAGAAGCTTCACCAACTGCAGAACTTTAATACGTTGATGGCTGTGATAGGTGGCCTGTGTCACAGCTCAATCTCCAGGCTCAAGGAGACAAGTTCACATGTCCCACATGAAATCAACAAGGTTGGTGCTACTATCTTCTCGGGACCCTTATGCACACTCCCAGGGAAACGCCAATGTTTTCTTCTTGAGAGGCAGCTCAGACAGCATTTCCAAACCACACCATGCCCAGTCACCAGAGGATAAGGAGCCATACCCAGAAGGAAGCCACAGGATGGGGAAGTTACAGATTTGAGGGTCTGTGGTCCCATCTGGCCTCAGATAGTGTCACCACATCTTTTTCTCTTGGGCCCGATGAAGCATGTTTCTCTTTCCCATGTTCACAGGCCACTGAGTATTTACTCACCATCTTTATTGCTGACCACTTTTCCGAGTTCAGTGCTGCAGTGTTTTGCATGTGGAGCATAGCAGTACTTAAAACCCTGGTTATCCAGAACACTTGGAGAATGATTTCCTTCATATTTAGATATTGTCAGAGAGTTAGAGATGAGCCCTTCAAATACCATTTTGTAAAAGATGATGCTTTATTGAGGACTTTTCCTTAATGGAGGGTCCCATGCACATTTCTCTGTTATTTAGATGTTAAAGAACATACTTTTCATCTTTTATATAGTGCTGTTGCTATAAACCACAATGCTCTGCTGTGGACCTGAAGGCAGCCATGTGTGGCATGGGTTGACTGTGACAGCTCTTTGCACATTTTCATTTCATGCAACCAGACCTTTCTGTCCTTAAATTCTGGTCATCTCAAGCAGTCATGAAAGACAGCTCTCTCTCTGTGAGAGTGAGATATATTTTGCTTAACTGCCCTATCCACTTCTCACAGCTCTGTAGTGGCCTTTTGGGAAGGAATTGTTAACTGTGTCTATCACAATGCAGGCCTCTGGGAAGCTCTCCTCAATGGGAGGTCAACAGGTAACCTTCAGTTGCCTTTTCCTTTCCTAATGGTTCTGCTGGGACCACAATGAACTGTAAGAATTCACCATGTGTCAGAGGCAAGAGGGAGAGCCACAGACACTAGCATGTCCCATGTCATTTAGCTTATAAATTAGAGCCTGCATCTCTTCAGCTTGAGTTTCCCTACAGCAGTTGCTTGGCCCTCAAGGTGGCCTTCAGAGTGAATTAGTAAATTAAGGGTTGAAGCATGTGCCCCTAACAGTTGAGTTCTGATGAAACAGAAATATCACTTTTGTAATTCAGCCCTTGAGTTAACTGCACATCCCACTCATACGCAGTTTTGCCAAAGGTGTGAGGAGGCTTTGTCACCTCAGAGAGATTGAGTGGGCCTGGCTCTAAATCTCAAGTTCTTAGTGGGGAATTGGTACTTTGGAAGTCAGTTTTAGTAAAAGAACTTGGGCAGTGTCTAAAGTGGTTATTTTGTGAGACTACCAGTCTCTTTACGCCTTCCCTTCAGAGAAAGCTGATCATTAGGAATGGGTAACAGGACTCTCGATGAGGTATTTGAAAAGAACACCAGGCTAGCTGCTCCCTCTCCACAGTGTTGAGCAGCATTATGCATTTTCAGGCTTGAGGGAGGGCCTGAGTGCTACTGAAGGGATCACAGGGCCTCTGCCTCATCCTCTCCCACGCCTTTTGCTAGAAACTGGACTAAACCCTGCCTGGCTCATGGTTTCAGTCTGTGAATGCAAAGTCACTGCTTCTCAGACACAGGCCACACAGCAGAAGAGTAGTCATACAACTGAGTACTGCAGCTCCATACTCAACATACATGCTGTTTCCATGCCAGTGGCAAAGGCAGCACTTGAGACATTCCATCCTGTGTGTCTGGAAGCATTCAGAAGATCCGAGGGGGAGGAATCCTCTAGCTGGGGATTAGAGGGACATTTGCTGGTTATGTTAAATTTTGAAATTATCTTTTAAATTTTTATGGCACATCATGGCTTTTGTCTGAATGTCCCCGCATTTAAAATTTTTGTGTCATTTCTAATGCCTTCTTTTTAAAAAAAAAAAAAAAATCTGGAACATTTGACACTTTAAAGTTTTAATGTGGGAGTCATAACTTCTACCTTTTAGATGAATCACCTCATAGGTTGGGGCTGTTGTGAAACCATGCTAGGGGATGAGAGTAAGCCAGGTGGCATCCCAGGCAACACATCCTGCCCAGGAAGAGACCTGTGATCGATGTGTTCTTCTCTGTAGGTTCTTGGCGAGATGACTGAGCTGCTCTCCTCATGCAGAAACTATGATAACTACCGGCGAGCCTATGGGGAATGCACGCACTTCAAGATCCCCATACTGGGGGTGCACCTCAAGGACCTCATTTCCCTGTATGAAGCCATGCCTGACTACCTGGACGATGGGAAGGTGAATGTACACAAGCTGCTGGCCCTGTACAATCACATCAATGAGCTGGTCCAGCTGCAGGAGGTGGCCCCACCACTGGAGGCCAACAAGGACTTGGTGCACCTGCTGACGGTAAGGGTCACCTAGACAGCTAAAGAGCACCTTCTGTGTGCCAAGTGCTGTACTACCCACAATGTTCACAGCTTTATTCCCCATAAAGACCTTGTAAAGTAAAACTATTATCATTTCCACTTCCTCAGATATGATACTGAGGCACAAAGACATAACTCATCAGAGAACCACACATTATTAAGTGACAGAGCTTTGGCTCAGACCAGGTGGGAAGACTTCAGAGCATTCTCTTAAGTATTGTATGCTTCAGACTTTGAGGGGTGTCTTCTGCAGCACAAGCAGTGTCAGTCTCTCCAGGAGGAACTAATAGTAAATCAGCATTTAAGGATTGGTACCAGGTGGACAGTGTGCTCTTACAGACAGGGAGAAAACAACAGATTTATTTTTTGGGTCCTGCTACCACTAGCTTAAAGAGATGTTGAGGCTGAGAGTAGTGGAGTACTTTTCAGAAGTACAGAAATGAGGATTTGCACTTTGGGTATGGGGCAAGCCAAACTTCCTTCCAGAGTTGGGAGGCTGGTTCACTAGTTATGTCACTGTGGGCCCAAACATTCCACATCTGTGTCCTCTGCTGTAACCTCAGAGAAATTATTCCCTGGCATGATGTCTCACTTTTAGTTCTAAAATTAAACCTGTTTCTTTTAGGGGGAAATGGAATAATGCCCACATCTTCTTCCTGCTTCACAGGAACACTTTGATAAGAGTTCTATGCTTCATGTTTGGCTGGTGCCTATTCTTGCTGCTCTAGCCCTATCTCTTTAGCTAGGTGACTTGAAGGCTCTCTGCCTGAGACATTATCAGCTCTGTGCAGAGGCTCATATTAAGTCATGTATATTAAATCAGTTTTGTTTTTTGTTTTTCAGTACTAGAGATCAAACTTGGGACCTTGTGCTTGCCAGGCAGGCGCTTATGCTGCTGAGCTACATCCCCTGCCCATTAAATCAGTTTTAGAAAGGGTACCTTGGGAATTTTCCAGGGTATACAGTTTAACAAATCAACTAAACCTTTCCCTATTACAGTTGTTTCACCAACCAAACTGAATCATAAAAATAAACTGCTAAACCCCAAGATTAAACTAATGAAGAGGAAGAAGTATCAGTCTTAGCAAAGGCAGACAGAGTCCTAGCAGTTAACCTTATTCTGCTTTGATCTAGTTATCCCTGGATCTCTACTACACTGAAGATGAAATCTATGAGCTCTCCTATGCCCGGGAACCAAGGAACCACAGAGCCCCAGTGAGTTGCTCACACTGACTCCTGCATGATGTGTGCTCATCCCCAAGTTTGTACACCATAAAGAACAGACTTAGTTCAGTGCATGCTTTACTTCCTCATATGCCGACTTCATCCGAGGCACAGCCATCTTCTCCAACACTGTGACACATAGTTCCTGTCCAAGATGCACTTGTGATCTAGCTGAAGGGACAACTTGTGAACACTAAGTAACTATGTGCTGAAAGCGTGTCAGGGGTGGTAGAATCAAGAAGGGAGACAGTACTGTGAACCAGAGTAGCAATTCCTTCCTGTTAAGAATTCTCCACATAAAAAGTTTTATGATTTTTGATGCTAAGAGAACAAATGTACATACCAAAAATGTACATATCAAAAACTGAATGCTTGAGGATTTCCACTTTGTTTGGAAGCTCCATTGTCTTTAGTGGTCTGGGTTGAAAAGAACAGCATGCTGGTTCTTCTAGAATCTTCTGCTCAGAAACTCCCGGAAGAGCACCTAACCCTGGTGCTGTGCTCAACAGGCCTCCTGCTGTCTGTCCCTGCCTTTCCTATAGGCAGGTACAGTCCTCTGAAGCTGCTGGGAATTTTTGCAACCAAAAAAAGTGGTGTTCCAAAAAAGAGGATCTTGCCCGTAAGAAATCCAGCTCATTTGTTCAGGTGGCTAAGTTTCATTGCCTCTATTATCAAAAGAGCAAGTTTTAGCTCCTATTGTAATGGAAGAGGTTCACTGGAGGTATTTAGCATGTTATGTTAAATTTCCACATTGCTAGAGGCATTCCAATGAAAAGATGAACCACTCTTGTTTTTAGAACATATTTTCATTTGGATCAAATTTCAAACATTTAAAAATGGATTCTACTTTTTTTCTTTTCTTTTCTTGTATATCTTTGCCTTTTAACTAGTTTTTTCCTCAGTTACCTCTACTGAAAGGTAACCAAAGGCTAGGTATCGTGGACCATTTCTATAATCCCAGCACTTGGGAGGCTGAGGTAGGAGGATCACCACAAGTTTCAGTATAGCTTGAGCTACATAGTGAACTCAATGGCAACCTAAACTACATATCAAGACACTATTTCAAAAATAAAAAGTAATGAGAGAACAGAGAAGACATTTCATTTAAACAGACCACTTTACCCTGTAGAAAGCTGTGACGTGTTTTAATGGAGAGGGTAACTGAAGCTCTGATGCACTGAGGATTTTAAATTACCTGGAGCTGGAGATAATGTATATGAAGACTTTGGAAACAAAAGCATGACATCCCTGTTAGCCAGGGTCACAGGTTGGGTTTCTGCTACATGTGTGCTGCCTGCTCCCTCACCAGAGTGACTACAGATTGGGCTGCTGGGCTTTGGAAAAGGACAGCACTGTTAGGGACAATACTGCATCACAGCCATGAGAGTTTCTCTTCATATTTCATTTTAGCCACTGACACCTTGTAAGCCACCAGTAGTAGTAGACTGGGCCTCCGGAGTTTCACCCAAGCCTGACCCAAAGACCATCAGCAAACATGTGCAGAGGATGGTGGATGTGAGTACAGCTGTTTCAGCACAAAAAGGGTGGAGCACTGAGGGCTTGGGGTGAAAAAGCCCAGGGAACACCATGGTGAAATGCATGTGGAAAGTCAGGAAGTGCTCTCCTAGAGGAGCCACTTCCTGTACTGTGACTGCAGGAGGATATGGCTTGGCAAAACTTTTTTGGTCCCATATGGGGCAGATTTTACTGCTCTTAAAGACCTAGCAGGTCATTTGTTTAAAAGTTGAGTGGAAGCAGAAAGATACTTGGAAGTTTGAGTCTAGTATGGGTAAAAGAATATAAAGCTGAACATTATGGCACTGCTGGGCTCTACTCCCTGGGCTACCTCTGAGAGGAGTATACTTGCATGCTTCAAGCCTTTGTCAATGTGGGGAATTCCCATGGGACAACAGAAGACTAAGTAGAAATGGAGAGCAGAGGAGCACAGGCCTTTCGCAGGTCTCCTTGAGGAGGTGCAATCTGAGTCTGGGACAGAAGGGCAAGGGCCTCCCTCCGTCTTTGCAGGGGTATAGCAGTAGGCAAGGCCTGGAAAGGTGAAGCAGGCAAGGCCTGGGAAGGCACAGCAGCACTAAAGGCTGAAGGCACAGACATCTGAGAAATGACCTGCCAACATCTGTGCAACAGCTTATGAAACACCTGTGTTCCCCTTATTCAGGCTTTAAAGAGGATTCTATTTTACCTATGTGCCCCACCAACTTTGTTGTGTAGCAGAAGAAAGGATTGATTTGTCCTTCTTAATCACCAAAAACTCCTTTTTCACAGTCTGTCTTTAAAAACTATGATCATGACCAGGATGGATACATTTCTCAGGAAGAATTTGAAAAGATTGCTGCAAGTTTCCCGTTTTCCTTCTGTGTGATGGACAAAGACAGGTGAGGATGAGTGGTTGAGCCCATGGTGAGAGCAGGACTATAGATGTATCACTGACTTGTAAGGCCATGTTTACAGTCAAGTGAAGGCCTCCCTGCCTATAGTTTGGACAAGAGACCATGACACTCATGTTTTTTAAATAGCTCATACCTGAAGATCCCCAAAATCTACCAAATTGTCAAATAGCCAACTACGGATAAGTTTAGCTTTCCTTCTTGCTTTGACCTTATAGATTATGGAAGCAATGTTAATGTTTTGTGTGCTTAATAT
Source organism: Myocastor coypus (assembly GCA_004027025.1). Classification (NCBI taxonomy): domain Eukaryota; kingdom Metazoa; phylum Chordata; class Mammalia; order Rodentia; family Myocastoridae; genus Myocastor; species Myocastor coypus. Next base: position 43,950 of record PVJA010008218.1, read on the forward strand.
CCTTAAAATTATATATATTCTAAGGATCAGAAAATGTACTTTCTATAGTTAGAAATTATAACACAGGCTTTTCCTGCTCTATACACAAATCTGATATTTCAAGACTTGTAGTTAGTGATCAGATTACTTAGGAAAACCTAGTTTGGCCAAAAAACACGTGAGGATGGGCAATGCCACCTCACCCCTTTTCCCCATGGTTCCGTCACCTTCCTGTGAGGACACTCAGGGAAACACTCTGGGGCAGCACTCAGCCACATTCACTCTCATCCCGCCTATCATCTGCTAGCAGGGAAGGCCTCATCAGCAGGGACGAGATCACAGCCTACTTCATGAGGGCCAGCTCCATCTACTCCAAGCTGGGCCTGGGATTTCCTCACAACTTCCAGGAGACCACCTACCTGAAGCCCACTTTCTGTGACAACTGTGCTGGATTTGTAAGTTGTCCTTGGAGTACACCAGGGTAGAAGTACAGGCCAGTGATAAGGGTACCTACTTCACAATCCCAGAAGAGCCCAAGCAAATGCCTAGAAGGACCTAGTCCTCAAGCAGGTGGATTTCATTTCCACTCCTTTTGCCTCTTTTTATTCCTGACTTCTCCTGGTGTATTAGGCCTGGTATAAATAGTACAGAAACATTGAACTCTGGATATACCATTTTAAATGTTAGAAAAAAGAACTGAGACACCCTCTTTTCCCCTCTGTCTCACCACAAGCAAGAGTTTTCCTAAGCCCAGGTTCCTGACCAGAGACTCTGTACGCTTGTCTGTCTGCATGGAGTCCATGGGAAACTCACCTGTACAAGTCATCCATTTCAGCTTGACAGATGACCTAGTCATAAAGCCCCTCCAGTGAGCTTTGGAGAACATTTGACTCAGGTGGCCACAAACGTTTCTTGTTTTTAGTTAAAGGTCAAGGCAAGACATACCAGAGATAAATGAGCTAGAGAATGGAGCAAGGGAAAATAAATAAGGAATGTCAGTTTGAAGCCTCACACCAGATAATGACATGTGCTGCATTCTATCTCGTTTGTCTCACAGCTCTGGGGAGTGATCAAACAAGGATATCGATGTAAAGGTAAGGCAGCACTGTGAAATGCATTGTTGTCCCTGGTTGAGAGGCTAGTTTTTAACCCACTGTGGTTGTCCATTCAGTCCACAATTTCATGACAGATTTCAGAGCCTCATCTCCATTTTGCAAGAGCACCAGAGCATGACTTGACACCACATAGAAGAGAGGGGTATGTGGGTAGCCAGGTCAGCAATTTCTCTTTACAAGATCTCTCTGCTTTGGCTGATTTGGAAATAAAGGTGGCCTGTAGGAAACTGAGCTCTTTTTCAGTAACAAAAGTGAAAAGGACCTAATCACTTCTGAAACAGAAGATAAATGATTACTAAAGGTCTTTGTGAGCTTTCCTTTTATCAGTGATGCCTCCAGACATAAGTGCCCGTCCTTGCGTCCTTGTGAGTAAGACAACTGAGGGGTAGGGAAAGGAGACCTACTGCAAGAAAGAAAAAGTAAAACTTTGCAGCAGGGCACTTCCAGAGGCTCTCCCTAGAGACAGCAGGTGGACAGGAGGACCCAGATACCACCTCTTCCCTCCAGGATAGCAGATGCATCTTCAGATTATAAGACTATGATAACAGTTAAGAATAGCCTGAGAGAGAGAGGAGTTCACCAAGTGAAGACAGTGCTAGGTTCATCAGGAATCTTGGATAAGGTCGGCTGTAGAAGAGAGCATGGCTATGTCTGACGAAAGCACTTTGTGAATTGGTAGCAAGACCTGAAGAAGAGAGGTAACACTTCTGACCAAAATATTTTGTCCACAGACTGCGGGATGAACTGCCACAAACAGTGCAAAGATTTGGTGGTGTTTGAGTGCAAGAAACGTACCAAAAACCCAGCGGCTCCCATGGAGAACACCTCCTTGGTACCAACATCCAACCTTTGCTCACTAGGAGGGAGAGATCTGCTCTATGGTAAGGAGACCTGGGAATGTTCGTCTTGGAAAGTACAGAGAGAAGCGAAAAATTCAGGGGGAGGAAAGATAACCACATGTACCCATGTCTGAGTTTACCCTGCACTCTTTTTCCTGACCCCTTCTACATACAAATTTCAGTTATCTGTGCCTCAGGCCTAAAGGCCCTGGGATAACAGGACACAAGTTAGGCCTAAAGATCAGCAGATGTGCACTGAGCACCTATCCCAAGTACAGACAATGACTTCTGCCGAATTGTGCCTGTCATCCTACTCCATCCCCAGCTCAAACCAAGGATAGGGAGAGTATGCATGTGCTTCTATATAGGATGTGCATACATGTAACATATATAATGTATGAAATGTACACAGTATATTAAAGGGCATAGCTGTATTCAGAACCAAAGAATAACATCTGCATAGATTAGAATTGTACTAGAAACTTTAAGGAATAGAAGCTGAATTGACAGGTCTTCATGATTCCATTGCAGCTGAGAATCTGGTTTCTTATAGTAATAACAGAGACCAAAAGCCAAAAGCTGACCAAACCAAACGCTACTTACATCCTTCAATGAAGGATCTTGATTAGTCATTTCTATTACACCTAGCAGCAAGAAGCATAGAGTCACTGGATCAGTGGCTACTTGTGATGTAACTAATTTCCTTCTAGAAGAGTCTGAACCCATTAGTTTACAACCAGGTTCTAGACTGAGAATTCTGAAAGGCTACACGGAGACAACCGTCAACCTCCTAAAAACACAACAGTAAATGCAGAAAGGTAGAGAAGGAGAACACCTATGTAGTACAGGTTTACAGATTAAAATCTCAAAACCTGTAAGAAAACTCCAGGACTAAACTGAAAAAAGTTAATAGTCAAAAGATAAATTGGGGGGCTGGGGAGATAGGTCTGCAGTTTAAGCACCTGCCTGGCAAGCTCAAAGCTCCAGTGCCTATATTCCCAGCACTGATGAAGCTGAGAGGAGGATCACTATGAGTCCAGGCTGCACAGTGAGAGTCTGTACTACCAAATACATTTAACAAAAAAGATAAATTAGGCTGGCCATGGTGGTGCAGGCATAAAATCGCAGTGCTCAGGAGGCTGAGACAGGAGGATCATGAGTTAGAAGGCAGATACAGACACACGCGTGTGCACATACACACACATGTATGTACAAATAACAGTAAGTATAATAGGTGATTACAAGTATTATTTAGACCTGCAGGAAGAAGGAATACCTCTGTCTTGTTAGGGGGAAAGATAATAAACAGGGAGCAGGCTAGAAACAAGAGGGTACGTGCTATAAACCAAACAGGCTAGAAACACAAATGACAGGAATAGAGAACAGAGACCACACTCTAGGTCTTTTGGTAAAGACTTCACGGAGAAGGTTGGAAGTTTAGCAAAGTCATGAAGGAATGGGAATACTAAGTCATGAGTTCTTCTTGGGCATTTTGCTGCAGATGAGAGGCACTCTGGCTAGCATTCTACCCCAGGGCCCACACAGCAAGGGGGACTTAGAGAAACTTCCCCAACTCCAAATGGGATGCAGCCCCACTAACTCCCAGCAGTAACTACAGATAAGAACCAGAGATCCCAGCTGTAACCATGGCCCTTCTCTTGTCCCTGGGAGTACTCAGCCAAGGGAAGCCATGAGACAAATTTTGCCCAGCTTGACACAAGCCATCATACAGCTGAAAAAGATAGTGGGTCTTTCTGACTTGGACCCCTTATACATTGTGCCTAAACTCACTGTCACAGCCAGAGAAGCGCTGAGGAAACTACGCCGTACTTCCCAGTTAAAAATAAAGCTAACATTGTGTAACAAACCAGTAACTCAAGGTACTACACTTTTCATGAGATGAGCAATTTTTAATGTAGGAACACAGAAAATATAAAAAAGGTCACAGAAAAAGTTAAGGTTTCTTGAAAACAAGTGCTAAGAATATTATTTGTCCAATCATGGATAACTGTTTCTCTTAATCTGAGCAACAGATCTGATGATAAAAAAATAGATAATATAACAACCATTAATTAGCTATTCTCATTTTGAAGATCTGTAACATATTACTGCAATGTTTTCCTATCTGTCTTTGTTCCTGCTCTTTGTTTTTGCTTTTGTCTTTACTCTTCAAACTAAAGTAAAATCTTAAAAACAGAAATATGAAAATGTAATAAGATACCTCCAAAAGATTATAACTCTCTAATAGCAAAGATACTAAAATGGATGAAATACCTGATAAAAGAATTCAAAAGAATAATTTTTTTAAAGTCAGTGAATCAAGAGAATACAAAAAACATTAAATGAACTAGGAAGACACTGCACGATGTAAATGAGAAATTCAGCAGAGAGGCAGATACTTTGAAAAAAGAACCAAACTGTAGTCTTAGAAATGAAAAGCTCAGTAATTTAATTAAAAACTCAGTTGAAAAACCCCAACAATGGACTACATGAAAAAGAATAAAGAATATAGAAACTTCATGAGTTCGAACCCTGGTCCCACAAAAAAAAAAAAAGAACATGGAAACTTGGAAGACAAGCCTTTTGAAATGACACATTCAGATTTTTTAAAAATGACAATATTCAGTATCTTTGGATCACTATTAAATAATCACCTACATCACTGGAATACCCGAACATGAAGAAATAAAGGTTAAGCAAAGGGTAGAAAACTTAATATGACACCAGAACATTGGCTATTGTTAATGGAAAAGATAGGGACATCCATATAAGGGAGCCTTTTACAGTTCCAGATGTCCATGACTGGAACAGAACATCCTTCCTGATACAGTACAGCCCAACTGAAAAGTACAGGACAAAAAAAAAAAAAGAAAAATTTGTTTTAGAAAAAAGCACCAGGTCACACTTAAGGGCAACCTCATTAGACCAAAAGAAGATTTCTCAACAGAAACTTTGTGGACCAGGAGGAAATCAAATAATATATTCCAAGTCTTGAAAGAAAAGAAATGCCTAAATGCCAACTAAGATTGCTATGACTCACATAGGCTGTCCTTCACAGATGGGAGAACAGAATTCCAAGATAAAAAAAACTCTGGGAATTCAAAACCAACAGACCACCCTTACAAAAGATGCATTAGGGACTGCTATATCCAGAAGTGAAGAAAAGGAACTATCTCATGACAGCATGTGAAAATATAAATCCCACTAAAAGAGCGGACACACATAAGTGAAACAGAGAAGAATCCAACTTTATCAGTACTGTAAAACCACCAGATCACAAAAATGATTAAGTGAAGATCAAAGAATGTTAAAAAATTGACAAGTATGAAACCTATGCCTCCAGTAATAACCTTGAGTGTAACATAATTCAGATCAGTGGACTAAAAAACAAAACCTAACAATATGCTGCCTACACAAAGCTCATTTCAGACAGAGACTAAAGAGATGGAAATGATATTCCAAACAAAAGGAATTAAAGTGAGTAAAAGTAGCTATCTTTTTTTAATTCTAAAGAGAATAAAACAATAAAAACATATAGAATCTTGAAACAAAATGACAGGAAATTAACAATGGTTGTTCTATTGCATATTATTTTCAAAGTAGTTATTCAGATATAGAAATGTAAAATTGATCAACAATTAGACACCAGCTATTTCTTTCAATAAGCCAATAGAAATTAGTAGTATAATTATCTTAGCTATCTTGTATGTATATATAATATATATATATATATATTTTTTTTTTTCTTTTCTCCTTTCCCCCATCCCACTTGCTCTTTCCTTTTGAGCAGTTTCCCTTTCACAGTATCTACTGTACCATTTGGATTTTATTTACTTTTTCAATTTCTTACACTAGGGAGACAATATAATGTCTGTTCTTGCTGTTGACAAAGTAAGACTTAAAAAAACTGGAAGAAGCTCATATACTGATTAAGGGATCAATTCATCATAAGACATGATTGTAAATTTATTGGCACTAATATCAGAACTCTATACCTAAGGCAAAATAGGTTCTAATACAATAATCATGAGAAATTTCAATACCATACCCTCATTAATAGATCATTTGGACCCCCCCAAAAAAAACATGATTAAACTATACTATAGATCAAGTGGACTTAATAAACATCTCCAGAACATTCTATCCACTAGCTGTAGATAACAAATTCTTTTCACCAGCATGAGGAACTTTCTGTGGAACAGACCAAATTTTAGTCCACAAAACAAAATAGTGAGCCATTTCCTGTCTTTTCTGATCACAATGAGACTCTACAGACCACTCAAAAGAGAAACAAAAATTTAAATATATGAAGTCTGAACATACTTTTGAACATGGATCACTGAAGTAGTCAAAGCAAGAATTTTAAAGTTCTTGAGTGAAAATACAAAATACCAAAGTCGGGGCCTGGCAGGATGGCTCAGTGGTCTAAAGCACCTGCTTAGGAAAGCTTAGGCGGGTGCAGGGACCGTGGTTTGATCCCCGGCATCACATGCTGTGCCAGCCCTGCCCTGAGAGCAGGCTGAGCCAGCCATAAAAATAAACAAATAAGCAAACAAACAAAAGTTCTGAAACAAGAAAAAAAATAAAATAAAAAATTCTTAAAAAAAAAAAAAAATACCAAAGCCTAAGGGATACAACGAAAGTAGCACTAAGAGGAAAGTTTAGGGGACTGGGGAGATAGCTCAGTAGAATGAGCACTTGCCTGGCAACAGCAAGGTCCTGAGTTCAATCCCCAGTTCCACAAAAAAAAAAAAAAAAAAAAAAAAAAAAAAAAAAAAAAAAAAAAAAAAAAAAAAAAAAAAAAAAAAAAAAAAAAAAAAAAAAAAAAAAAAAAAAGAGGAAAGTTTATAGCAATGAGTATCTTTATCAAAAAAATACTTGCACTGGTGAATTTTATCAAGCTTTTAAAGAAAAAGAACTAACACAGATGCTTTCAAAGTATTCCATGAAATCAAAACTCATTTTACCAGGTCATGCTTTGTTACTATAGTCTGACAAGGATGTAGCAGAAAAAGATGAACAGAGATGTAAACTCCACAAAATGCTAGCACACTAAATTCTAGGGCATGTCAAAAAGATTATGCACTATGACCAAATTAGTTTCATTCTTGGGATACAAGGATGATTAAACAGACAATGAGCAAAAATGTGATGATCTCAGCAGATACAGGAAAAGCATTTTGTAGATTTTAATATCCCTACATGAAAAAGTCCTGGACAAAGTAAACATGCAAGGACTATACCTCAACCTACTAAAAACTTCATATGACAGAATCCAGCCAGCTTTATACTGAAGGAGGAAGAACTGACAGCATTTTCTCTAAGATCAGGAAGATAAGGTATCCAATCTCACTGTTCTTAAACAATACAGTACTATCAGTTGTAGCCAGAGTAATGAGGCAAGAGTTAGGAATAAAAGGCACTCAAATAAAAGAGAAATTGAATTATCTGTGCTTACAGATGATAAGATTCAATGCACAGAACCACCTAAAGATTCAACTAACACTATCTGAACTTAAGAATTACTTCAGTAAAGTGCAAGAATACAAAACCAGTGGTGGGTTTTCTGTACACAAATAATGAAATTGCTAGACAGACATCATGGTAACAGTCCATGCACAATAGAGATACACATGTACACACCTAGGGATAAACTCAGCTAAGCAAGCAAAAGACCTCTACAATGAACATTACAAAATGATGATAAAGAGCTGAAATGTCCACACAGTACTACCACAGTGACCTACAGATTCAGTGCAGTCTTCATCAAATGCCAGTGACATTCTTCATAAAAGTGTGGGGGGGTTAAAACTCATAGATTCACAAGACACTTCAAAGAGCCAAAGGAATTTTTGGTAAAAAGAGCACATCTGGAACAATCACAGTACTGATTTCAAGATGAGCAACTAGCAATAATCACCAAAACAGTGTGGCACTGGCATAAAGACACAGACCAATGGAACAGAAGAAAAATCCAAAAATGAACCCATATAGCTATAGCCATCTGATTCTAAAATACATAGGTTGGGAAAGAACAGCTTCTTCCACAAATGATGAGGAGGAACATGAGTAAGACTGAAACACAACTCCTCATTCTAAGCAAAAATCAACTCCAAATGAGTCAAAGATCTTAATGTGAAGTCTAAAATGCTACAGTTATTTAAAATATGGAAAATATTTCAACAGATTGCTATGAACAATAATTGTTGAATAGAAATTAGCATAGATAAGAAAAGCAAAAAGCAACAACTGGGGTTACTGTGTGAAAAACTGCTGCAGGGCAAGATTCAGCAGTGAAGAGATAATGTATACAGTAGAGGAAATGTTTACTGTCAGCTGACGGGATTATCTAGAATACGTACAAAACTCAAAAACTTAAACAAGCACCGGGTATGGTGGTACCTACACACCTATCATTCCAGTACTCAGGAGGGTTGTAAATTCACACCTAGACTGGGTGACTTAAAGAGAGGCCACGTCTGAAAATTCAAAATGCATTAAAAGGCTGGGTTGTAGTCCAGTGAAAAGGTCCAGGGAAATCATGAAGAGGGTGGGGAAACAAAAGCTAGAATAATCCCAATGTAAAAAACTGCCAAAAACCTCTATGTAAATATAGGCAAATCTAAAACACTTCTCACAAGAATTAGTCAATAAATACGTGAAAACATGCTTTATAACTAGGCCATCGGAGAATTACAAACCTGAGCAGTGGAGTGGTGCTATAAAAGAAAAGCAACTGCTCACTAGAAAGACATAAAGGAAAAGCAATCCTATTGGTAGGACTGTAAATTAGTATAGCTACCTTGGAAAATGATATGGAGTGCCTCTAAAAATATAACTACCATATAATCCAGTTCTCCCATTCTTGGACATATAGCCCTGTACCCTAAATGAAGCCTGCAAACAGGATACCTTGATACCCATGTATAGCATGACATCATTCATAAATAGCTAAGATATGGAATCAGCCTATCTGCCTGCCCATCAGTGGATAAAGAAAATGTAACATATATAGACAATGCAGTATTAAGCCATAAAGAAAAATGGAATCCCATAGTTCATAGCAAGAATAAATAACACTGGAAGACTCATGTTAAAATAAGGCAGACACAAGTATCACATATTTCCTATCACATGTGGAAGCTTACCCTGAAAATATGACAGTGAATACTAGATACTGAGAAGGGTTTCAGTGGAAAGGTGGCGGGCATGATGAGTGCATGTTGTCTGTATGCATGGAAATGTCACCTGAAATCCCAGTAAGATATGTGTTCAGTATGTTTTAAAGAATAGAAAAGAGATTCAAAAAATAATCACTCATAATGCTCTTCCCAAAAGACAGTGTAATTATTTTATTTTTTAATTTAATTTTATTTTTTTTCCTTGTTTCAGAACTTTTGTTTATTTATTTTTATGGCTGGCTCAGCCTGCCCTAAGGGCAGGGCTGGTGCAGCATGTGGTGCCGGGAATTGAACTGCGGTCCTTGCAGCCGCCCAAGCTTTCCTAAGCAGGAGCTTTAGACCACTGAGCCATCCTGCCGGCCCCAGTGTAATTATTTTAGAGGGAACAACAGCTTAAATATTATAGTACTTAAGAGATTATAACTTTGAGCTTTATTTGGATAAGTATTAAGCGATAATTTAAAAATCATGTTTCTTTGAGGAAACAAAAAAAACTTCAATGAGGTTCAGTTGTAAGATTTGTAGTATAGGGCACTGTGTTCATGCTGCCAGGATACTTTTCTTCCTTTGTTTCCTTGGCCCAAACTTGCTCTGCACAGCCTGTTTCTTGTACCTTCAGTAAAACTTTGCTAACATTAAAAAAAGGGATTTCTAGCATATCATTCACCATGGATTGTATTAACAGATGCTAGTTTGTTTTATTGGGGCCCGGCAGGATGGCTCAGTGGTTGAAAGCGCCTGCTTAGGAAAGCTTGGGTGGCTTCAAGGACCGTGATTCAATCCCCGGCACCACATGCTGCGCCAGCCCTGCCCTCGGGGTGGGCTGAGCCGGCCATAAAAATGAGTGAATAAACAAAGGTTCTGAAACAAGAAAAATAAATAAATAAATAAATAATTTTTTAAAAAAAAGAAATGTTTTATTAATCCATGTCAATTAGCGCTTTAAAGTCTTAAATAAAAAATTCAGTAATAGAAAAAAATAAAAATTTTGGGACCCAGCGGGATGGCTCAGTGGTCTAAAGCGCCTGCTTGGGGAAGCTTGGGCGGCTGCAGGGACCGTCGTTCGATCCCCAGCACCACATGCTGCGCCAGCCCTGCCCTCAGGGCAGGCTGAGCCAGCCATAAAAATAAATAAACAAATGAGTGAATAAACAAACAAAGGTTCTGAAACAAGAATAAAAATAATAAATAAAATTTTTAAAAATTAAAAAAAATAAAATAAAATAAAAATTTTAATACCATTATATGCTTTTAGTAGTACTTTCTTTTATATAATCGTTTATCCTCATTTAAGGAATCAATCATGCCATAATCAGCTCATTAATACTGTATAATTCCTAATGACTATTCAGAGAACTGAGAAAGTTTTTGTGAACAGAAGAAAAACATAGTACGAAGTTACTTCTTATGCTTAACACTTTCAGGCTGGATCCTGGGCAGGGGTATTAGTTTAAGGAAAAAAACAGACTGGCTTATCCTTCCTTCCCCCCATCAGTGTCACTCATGGGCAATACATTTTAGAATACAGCAGCATGAAGTTGGAAGTTGTACCCATTATTCGAATGGGTCCTGGAGTTCCTGCTGTCTACCACAAGGTCCTTGTATCAGGACAGACTTGAGCAGTAAGAGCTTCCAAACCTAAGTCCACAGAAAATAAATTTGTGGGACATTTTCCTCTATATACTAATCCTGCTCTCAAGTGGTGAAAATCAATGTTGAACGTAGAGGTGAGAATTATAGCTTGTCTGTAGAAATAGTAATCCTCTAGGCAACCTTAGCGCAAACACAAAAAGATTCCTTTTCTTCAGGTTGGACACATCCTAATAGCAGTGGCTGTGGGTTGGCCAACAAAAGGCTGCATGGTAGCTTTTGTGATCTTGACACTGGGTGGCTGAACGTGAATGCTACATGAAAATGCAGAGCTCCTGTAATAGAAAGGTCTCATTTAAAATTAATGGGAGAATACTGAGTGTTGGCTTCTCTGAGAATGTAACAATTTATGCATCTACCCGCAGCACCTGAAGAAGGATCTTTTACATTCCTAAATGGGGAGGCTGTGGAACACAGTGAGGAGAGTAAGGATCGGACCATCATGCTGATGGGAGTATCCTCACAGAAGATTTCTGTTCGGCTTAAGAGGACTGTTGCCCACAAGACTACCCAGACCGAATTGCTACCCTGGATTGGCAGTGAGGGCCCTTCCGGTCACTTTGTGCTGTCTTCTCCAAGGAAGACAGCCCAGGATACCCTTTATGTGCTTCCTAGTCCTACATCTCCATGCCCCAGTCCAGTCTTGGTCAGAAAGCGAGCATTTGTCAAATGGGAGAATAAAGAGTCCCTCATAAAATCAAAGGAAGAGCTCCGTCATCTCAGACTCCCAACGTATCAAGAGCTGGAACAGGTACCTTTCTTTTTATTTCTTTTTTCTAGACTCTTAGAGAAGTATAGCTAACAAAGAACACATGGCTAAAGATTAAGGCGATTCAATTCAAGTTGATTATTGGTTGGGTAAAGGAAAAGAAAAATTTAAAAACAGGAAAAAGGGAGGAATAATGTTACCAATTACAGACAAGCAGATAAGCCATTTTAGAGACAGTAAGGATATAGCAGTTTTAACATTAATATTCATTTTAACAAAGGACAAGAATACTTGCCTGTCTTTTCCCTAAACATCAGGGTTTGTACTGTGTGTTTGGGCGCCTAAAAGTAAAAACACGTAACTTAGCAGCCACTTATAATCTTCATATAACTGTACCCACCACACAACAACACTACCCATGATGTCTCAGGATTCCCAGCATTGTTCTCAATATTGTACCACACCTTCTGCATCCCTGTCAAACTCCCATTTTTGGAATTAGGCAAATATTTAAAGACAAAAGCTCGATAATATACAATGTGAAGCTTGATTTTGTGGTTGAAGAACATAGGAAGAGGGCCCGGCAGGATGGCTCAGTGGTCTAAAGCGCCTGCTTGGGAAGGCTTGGGCGGCTGCAGGGACCACGGTTCGATCCCCGGCACCACATGCTGCGCCAGACCTGCCCTCAGGGCAGGCTGAGCCGGCCGTAAAAATAAATGAACAAACAAAAGTTCTGAAACAATAAAATAAAATAAAATAAAATAAAATAAAATAAAATAAAAAAGAACATAGGAAGAAAATCTTGCTGTTATTTTTAACATGTGCTTTAGGAAAGAAATCTGTCAGAGGATGCTCATATGAGCTACATAAAGCCCTTTTAAGACTAAAAACTGGCAAAGACAACTTCTAAGAAAAATGAGAGGAACTCTGAAAAATGAACTTGATAAAGGAGAAAGGATTTCAGTATTGCAGGCATTTCCCAATCCCAGATGTTCTTCTGCCAGCTGTTAGAGTCTATATATAACCCAATTTATCTTCTGTGAATACAAGACTAGATTTCCACTCTAAGATTTCAAATTTTGAAATTTTACATGTTAATCAAAAAGCAAAAATCCAGCTGGCAATAGTGCTGTGAGATGACAAAAAGATTTAAAATGAATTAAGTCCAGAATAATTCGTTTCAGTTCCCCTGTGTGCAGTGCCGGCCCCACGGGGGTGGGGAGGTGGGGGGGTGACATGCTGAGTCCACAGTTGAGACTGGGGTGTGGTGGTGCACACCTATAATCCCAGCTCTTGGGAGGCTGAACACAGGCAGATCACTATGAGTACCCACATAGTGAGACCCTGTACTGAAATACAATAAATAAATAAATAAATAAATACTACAGAATAATTCCTAAACAATTGTACCAGGACAGTAAACCCTCTTCCTGATTGCCTTTTTGTCAATGTCAAACAGACTACAAAAAAACCTCACTATATGTTTTACAGGGAAAATATTATGTCCCACTTTTCCAGTAAGTAAAATCTTTATGACTTGCCTATAACTTGAAAGTCCTATCCATAAAAAACTAGTTAAGCCAGTACTTAAAGCAGAATGTAATACAAGCATATTATGAAATATAAATATATATTGCATGCTATTTGGTGTATGTGTATCTCTCAATCAGCATGAGACAAAAGGCAGTGATTCTTGGTCAGATATATATTCCTCGGTTCAAATCCAGTCTAAAATTACATGGCAACTTTTCCTGCTTCTATAAAATTATCTATTTTCAAGGCATGTGAAGGATAGAATACTTTATTATCATGTAACAAAGCACCAGGCACACAAGTGTTTAATATTATATGAGAGCTAATATAGAACAATAGGTCATTTAAGCTGAGTAAGAACCCAGTGTCTCCTCAGTTATCCAGAAATTGCCCACGTATGTTTGGTACAATTAGGGTAATACGATGTAACACTGGCCTCAAAATCAGAAGCCTGGAAATGACTGATGGCTGTATAATTAAATCACTGCATATTGGATCACTAAAACTCAGTCTATGGGAGTAGGATAAAAATCTTTATCAAAAGTATACATTAAGGGGCCCGGCGGGATGGCTCAGTGGTCTAAAGCGCCTGCTTGGGGAAGCTTGGGCGGCTTCAGAGACCGCGGTTCGATCCCCAGCACCACATGCTGCGCCAGCCCTGCCCTCGGGGTGGGCTGAGCCAGCCATAAAAATGAGTGAATAAACAAAGGTTCTGAAACAAGAAAAAAAAATAATAAATAAAATTTTAAAAATCACTTAAAAAAAAAGTATACATTAAGGGGCCCGGCAGGATGGCTCAGTGATCTAAAGCGCCTGCTTGGGAAAGCTTGGGTGGCTTCAGGGACTGCAGTTGATCCCGGCACCACATGCTGCGCCAGCCCTGCCCTCGGGACGGGCTGAGCCAGCCATAAAAATGAGTGAATAAACAAACAAAGGTTCTGAAACAAGAAAAAAAATAAATAAAATAAAAACATTTTTTAAAAAAGTATACATTAATTTTCAATGATGTAGTAGGAAAAGAAGACTAAATGAACTATAGCATCTTATATTGTCGAATTTTCAAGCACTACTTTCATGGCTCAGACTTCACCAAACTATTTACACTAAGTTAGGGTCTGCTACATAATATCCAAAGGTTGCATCATCCTCCACCCTAATGGTTAACTCTGCTTGGCAGACCCTTATCTCCATGATAGGATAACAAAGACTAACTGCTGTTTGCATGTGCTCATTTGATATTTAACATGTAATTTTCTATTCAGTGCACAATAACTATTTTAAGTTCTTAATTCTCAACGACAGTGGATAGAAAATGCCAATCAATGGTAGTACTCTCAAGATTGTACCCGATTTTCTAATCATCAATTAATGCAATCATTCTTTCATTAACATATGTATTCCTTTTCCTTTTAGGAAATAAACACCCTGAAAGCAGACAATGATGCCCTAAAAATCCAGCTAAAATATGCACAGAAGAAAATAGAATCCCTTCAGCTTGAAAAAAGCAATCATGTCTTAGCACAGATGGAACAGAGTGACTGCTCCTAGCTAGAAATTCAAGGAGCACAGTGGGCACACTGAGTTCTCATTTCGTAAGCTGATTAACACAAAGACAGGGCAACTTTAGATGGACTGTCTTTAAATGGAGTACTTTAAAAGAGAAAGGCACTGCTTTCTTTTTTAAACCGAAAAGACTCCTAATGTAGAGTATTGTTTTTTTCTGTCAGCTGACTCAAACTAGAGGAAAGCTAAAGGATGCAAAACTTTTCATATTCCATACTAGCTTGTTTTTCTTTTTAGAATAGCAAGTGTCCTAATACATGACTATAGTTTCCTAATAAGGTAGTGTCTCATATGGCCTTCTGACTGATTCTTAAAACTAAAATTTCTGGAAAATAAATTGGCTTTATCTCTGGGTTTTCTACAGAGGGATTTCCTCTGTTCCATAAGCTTTATTGACAAGGAAAAACTACCCATACTCCTAAAGTAGTTGGACGTGTAAGCCCAAGCATCCTTTGTGTATCTAACTCTTGCTTCACTACCTCAGATCTAGTCATCCACCTCTTTCCCCTCCCTTGTCACTATACCACATATATAAACGATCTCCTGAGAAAGGAACTTCTAGAGATGCAACCCTGGCTTTCTAGTGGTTATTAAACATGACATTCTCCAGATACGGATCAATCAGTTCTAGTCTTAAAGGTATAATAAACTCAATACCTGGAGGCATAGCTATTACCATCTCATACATGACTTGCTAACTGGCTAAAAATTAGTATAATGTAGACATGTCTGTCCTTGTTATACAGTGAACAGAATTAGAACTTTATGGGTTTTTTAAAGCAAGTCTGTAAAGAGTATTTAACTCAATGTTTCAACTTTTTAAAGTAAATTATTTTTAAAATTCTCTTTTGAACTAATTTTGTGCTTAAACTGTCTTCACTATTGATACTTAAGAGAAATAAGCTAATTGGATCTGTAATGTAAATAGCTGAGCATGTACATATGTATATAGTATGTATATACAATATCAGGCATGCATGTGGTTTAAACTTGTCTCCATAATTTTTTTATTTTTATTTTATTTTATTTTATTTTATTTTTTTTTTTTTTTAGCAAAATACTAATAAGCCCAGTGAATCTTCTGCTATGGAGGTTAGTGAATGAGCTCAGCTGGGGCCCAAGCAACTATTCAACCTCTGATAATCATTTTCTTGGGGGGAGGGAGGGGTTAATTTAACTTCCATGCTTGGAAAATCCAGCATCAGGCTAATTGATAATTTATATACAAAGTGGCCAGCTTCCAGGAATATAATTGTAATTAAAAGTTTCAAATCTAAAGTCAAAGCATCACATCCTCATAAGAATACAAAGCATACAATGTTACCTATAATTTAAGATTTTTTGATGTATGGTCACTTCTATTTCTATACTTCTTTGTACTAAGTTTTAGTGACACAGAACTTAGAAATGTTTTATTAATTTTAAAGAATTGCTTCACACATACTTTTTATAAACACAAACTCAGAAATTCTCAAAGCAGGGCTGCTTAGGTCCACACCTAGAACACTTTATGAGCACTATTACTAGATTTTTATGGAATATGAGGTTATGAAAATGTTAAAATTCAGATTCCTTATTATTGCTTATTACTAAAGGATATCTCAATTTTTAAAATACAGTCAATAAATTTGTTCATACTTTCCACCCAAAATAAGGACCTCAGACTAGATTCTGTGTAAGTAATCTGTAATATCTAGGATTTTTTTTTTTTTTTTTAAGATTAGGCATTTATTCTATTTATCTTTTTTTTTATGGGCTGCTCAGCCTGCCCTGGGGGTGTGGATGGCGCAGCATGTGGTTCTGGGGATCAAACCACAGTCCCTGTGGTTGCCTAAGCTTTCCTAAGCAGGCACTTTGGACTGCTGAACCATCTCACTGGCCCTGTAATATTTAGGAATTCAAAAGGTTACAGTTCCCTAACTAATGGAATTATCATGCCTAGATAATCTTGGGCACTGTATACACAGCCAAAGTTTCATCACAGGTTTTAAAGAGCTAGAGGAATCCATAGAATATTCCTGAAACAATGTTTGGTTTACCAAGCCTAGAAGGCAAATTAAATCAGTGTTTCTCATACTGACTTGAAATAGTTTGGGCTGATATTTATCTGCCAAGACAAAGATAATTTTTGTGTTATTAATAGTGCCACTCTCCTTTTTTGTTAATTCTCTCTTTCACTGACCATTTGTGAGTCTGTCTTAAGGTAAATAATGTAAAAGGACTGCAAGAAAAACATGTACAGGATGTAAATTTTTTGATAATGTAAGTTTTTTCATGTAATATTTATATGATAAAGATATTAGCATCCCACAACATATATGTCTTGTGTTCCTTCTTCAGCTGCATGAATATGTACAAACCTCACCTGAAATTATTGTTCATGTGCAGATTATTCCTCTGTAAAATAATTTTGTCCTGGAAGCAAAAGCAAAGCAACTAGATTATTCAGTTTGAATGTTTGGGTATCTTTTGTAGCACTAAGTAACAGTACAGAAATATCCAACCTTTTCTCATCTTACAATTATTTACAGTGACCCATTAAGTCTAAAAATATATTAAAGAGAAAAATTGACTATTGTCATTTCTCTGTGGCTTCTGTCTTTAATTTCACTAACTACTAATGAAGAAAAAAAAAAAAAATGGTCAAAGATGGCTCAATCTAGTATGCAGACCTCCCCTACAGAAATTCATGTATAGTCATAACTTAGAGTACCTTTTCTCTTGTTCCCCAGACAAACTTTCTATTAACTGAACCTATGGGAAGAAGAGTTAAGCCACTCAAATTCCACTGTGAATGCATTCTGGTACATTTGGTGGGCGAGTATCACTTTGACAATTCATAGTATCTTATACAAAAGAGTGGAATTGCATAGACAACCTGACTCTTCAGGAAAAATTAAACTGCTTCCTCACCTCCACCCCACTTCCCATCTCAAATTCTTTCTACCCTGTGTTTCTTTCAAGGTACAGACATATCATTGATCAAAACATTTTCTGGCCACAAATATGTTATACGTTGCTATGTCTTTTGTCACATTTACACATAAATAGGCTATTATTTAAACTCTTGTCTTTAATGAGGCAAATTTCTAAAGATCTGTACAATACAAGGAAACATTTTAAAAATGCCTATTTCCTTTTTTATTACAGCTTGAATTCTGAGGCATTTATGTATAGCACTCATGTATGGACAGAGTTTAGGTGCTTTTATATGGCCTGAAAGAAGGGGCACTTATTACTTTAGTCCAGAAACTCCTGGTGAGACCAAGTTCCTTAGGTGTCATTGTATTACTGGTCACAGGCTGGACAAACATAGGGAAAGTAAAGGAAAGGAAACAAAGATGGAAAAAAAATTTAAGAACCAAGTCACAACAAAGTTATCAGCTTTTAGGAAGATGTGAAGTGCTATTCATCATGTTCTATATTTCCATTGCATTCAATTTATAAAACACTTTTACATTATGAACTTTCATATTACTCAGTAACACTTTGTTAATCTTCTAGATTACTGCTCAACAAACTTTCTGCATGAAATTTTACTGATGAAAAATTGAAAATCTTGCCTTACAGGGAGAATGAGATATTAATGTCTAGATGGCTAAGCATTTCATTCAAGATTGTCACAGGAATGTATAAGTATGAATGGTTCTAACTCTAACATCACTCTCAAAGTGCTCAATTTAAGCTATGAGATATAAAGAAATCTTACAGACATTCATAAGCTAACATTCATTATATTTATCATAGTGTTAAAAAAAAATAACCTGTCTGGTAAACATCAGTCTTTGTGCTCTCTTTCCACTGGTTACAATTCAGTATATATGTCAAGTTGGTTGGTCTGTAAAAAGCTGTTATGTACAGGTGTGGACAGAGTGCCCACAATGAAATACATACTTCACAGAGGGAGTAAAAAGACTCACAGCAGGGCTGAATAGAGAAGAAGCGTCATTCAGAGCTACTTGGAGAAATTCAGCTACAAACAGGTAATTGGAAGAAAGAGGGTCATATATCCTCAAACCAAAATCAATCTGAAAAACATAAAGGACTTAAAATGGCCAGCCAGCCCACCTAACTCGTGCAAGGCCACCGGATTATGAGTGACTACCCACCATACTAGGAGGCTTAAAAATGTATACTAAATAGTATAGCTACGGATATACTAAAATAGGATAGCTAAATCTAGCCACACAGAATAAACTTCATGTATAAGGTCTCCTGCCTCTTTTGCCTCTCTCCAAAGGCTACAGCACAGCAGTAAATTCCTCCAGCACACAAAGGAGAAAACTGCCCCCTCCTTTAGGATCAGCTTTCTTTTTTTTTCTTTCCTCTTTCCTCCTTTTGCCTTTCTCTTTTCTTCCCTTTCTTTTTGTGCACCAGAATGTCAACTGGAATGATCAAAGACCACAAGAGTATGTAGCAAATGGAACAGCTAACCCCTCCCCCCATGACCCGTGGCTACAGAGATGGAGAAATTAAATGTGGTACAGCACAGCCCAGGGCTGTCCCCACACTAAGGGCAGGTGCAGAAAGTCACCCCGCATCACTACACCACACTTCACTAGACAACAAGGTGTTACACACTACAGCAGAGGCGGCAACAGAATTCACCAGCATGATGTGGGAGGTTACCACTCCCCACTGGGGAGGAGTAAGAATTGGGACTAAGCAAGTTTGGAAGGCACTTGCAAGGTCAGAGGGCCAGACCACATCCCAAGCCACCCTACAACAAATGACCTGAGAGGATACTGATTTGCCAGGGGAAGAGGAACTCACAAAGCTAAAAAAGGACCAGCAGAAACCAACCCAGGAATTGAAACAGTCCGCTCCTCCCCCAATCTCAGGATAGCACACAACTGGGACAGACAAATAGACTGAGAACTGAGCACGCTGTTACAGGACTTCTAGAAAGTACTGGTCAAAAACTCTACCGCCAGCTGCCATATCTTGAGACCCAAGACCACCCACATAGAGCACAAACTCTATTGCAGGCTCAACAATGTTACCCAGTAGATTCAGTCCTTCAATGGGCACCAGTGGAATTTTGTTGTTTATTATATTTTATTTCACTTTTTTGTTGTTGATTTATTTCATTTTCCTTTTTATAGGGTTTTTACCTATAATTTTGTTCTAACCTATTTATTTTCTTACCTCCTTTCCTCAATTAACTCTCTAGATTTTATCATATTTTCATGGGGAATAGTCTCTCTAATCTTTCTGGTTAACTTCAATAATCCTATCACTCCTTCATTCTTTCTCTTCTGCCCTCTTCTCTAGCTTCCTAAGACCTGTGTGATCATCCTTTTTCCTACAGCCTTGCTTCTGTTTTATCCACTATCTTTTTTTTAAATCCCACCCCCTCATTGAGTAAAACTAATCTACCAAGGAAAAACACTGCATACAACTCCCAATTTACAATGAGTCCTATTATCACTACAGATTTTACTCTGATGTTTTAAGGTACAAAATTAAGTTACCAGAGTTTATCAGTTTCTATGCTATGCTTTATGCTACTGTTATTGCTAATTATACTACTTTAGCTAGGATGTCATACCTGTTGTAATCAGCTGTTCTCCCTTCTGTAACAACAATAGGAAGCTCTAGAACAATAACCTGAGCATAGCCTCTCACCAAAGGATTGGTGACTGAGCCAAGCAGATACCAACATCTCACTCTCAATTAGGAAGCTAAGATCTTGGAACAGACACAATCTATAAACTTCCTACACACAGAAGAAATCCCTAAAGAACAGCAATTTCCTAAGGAGGCCTTGACACTAGTGATGAAACTGCTATGAAAGTTAAAGGTACACAAAACAAAATAAAAAATAGAAAATGACAATACACAGAAGCAATATGCAACCTCAGACCTCTAGCCCACCCAGAACAAGTCTAGGAGACAGAGAGAGGAAAATGAAAGACACACACTTGATAGCACCTGAAGAAAGCAAATGCATGAGGCTATAGAGGAAATCAGAAATAATCTCTCAGGTAAAGAAAGAAACAACAACCATAATGAAGGAACTGCTTGGTAAATTTACAGCAGACATTGATTAAAAAATTAGAGGAGGGGCCCGGCAGGATGGTTCAGTGGTCTAAAGCACCTGCTTAGGAAAGATTGGGCGGCTTCAGGAACCGCGGTTCGATCCCCGGCACCACATGCTGTGCCAGCCTTGCCTTCAAGGCAGGCTGAGACGGCCATAAAAATAAGTAAATAAACAAACAAAAGTTTTGAAACAAGAAAAAATATAAAATTGAATTAAAAACAATTCAAAAAAAAAAGTTGAGGAACACAGAAAAATGATGAAAACCATGAAAGCCCAATATAGGAAAAAACAATATATGAAATGGATTCACATAGATATCTAGGAAATTAATAAATCCATTTAAAGCTTGAAAAACTGCATTAACAAGAGTTTCAGACCTTGAAAAAAGGATCCCAGCTATCAATTATAAATGGAAAGATCTCTTAAAAATAACAAGGGATCAGGAAAAAACATCTGTAAGACAATCCAAAGAAAACAATGTAAGATTGGTATCAATGAAAAAAAGCAAGAGTCAACACAGATGACATAAAGAGGCTATGTGCAAAATAGCAGAAAATTTCCCATACATGGGAGAAGAATGTGGCATCGTTAACTGAAAGGTATAGAAATCCAATTAGCTTGGGGGCCAGGGAGATAGCTTGGAAGCACAAGTGCCTGCCTGGAAAGTGCAAGGTCCTGAGTTTGAACCCGGTTTGAAAGAAAGAAAGAAAAGAAAAGAAAAGAAAAGAAAAGAAA
>PVJA010008219.1:0-65290 GCA_004027025.1 Myocastor coypus
CTGCTATGTTCAATGATACAACAGTTGGCTGTAATTCCCTCCTCTCCAGAGACAGAGGAAAGACAAGAAGGCACAATCATCATTGGGGGGCTCAGGGTACCCCAGTCTCATGATGGGCTGAGGCTGTGCAGAAGTGAGGAGCAGCACCCCGCTTGGCCAGCTCAGGTCTTCCAAGGCTTCACCTAGACATTTGCAAATGGCCCAGTTGAAGATAGAAGTTCCCTTAGAGGCAGAACAAATGACAAGACAGGGAGGCCAGAAGGCAGTGTCTCCACTTGGCAGGGCACAGGCTGGTGTCTCCCACTCAACCTTTACCCTGGAATGTGCTGGGACACAGCCATCACCTGCTCTGTGTGACAATGAAACACGATTCATAGGAAACCTCCAAACCACCTCAGTGATTTCTCTTCCTTCCTTCCTTCCTTCCTTCCTTCCTTCCTTCCTTCCTTCCTTCCTTCCTTCCTTCCTTCCTTCTTTCCTTCCTTGTGGAAGTGGAAGAGGGAATTAAAAGAAACAAGGAGCCTTTGCTCCATGGCCAGTCCCAACCAATGAAGGGTCCCTGCATCCCGAATCCACATGGCTGCCCTCATCTTGCCTGTGGAGCTCTGAGCTGCAAGGCCGACCCTAGAAGGCCTGTGTCCACAGATACAGATGGTGGAGACCCTGGGCAGCTGCTGGCCCAGGGCTGAGGATGAGCAGCCAGCCTGCTCATCCACTGTCTGGGCTAGTGGACAGGGAAAGGACAGGTGTGGCCCTTGAGGCCAGGGCCACAGCAGGAGTTTCAGGATCTAGTGGTGGATGGAGCCATGGTCTTCGCCACAGCTTGGGCCCCTGGAGCGTGGTGCAGGAGCACTGACATTGGCTGCCAGCCTCCTCATGCCCAGCCCTGCTCCTCCAGGGTCTCATTTCCTCTTTGGGTCTCCCCAGAACCCCAGACCTAGCAGTCTCCATCAGGTCCTCACCACCGATCCCACCTGCCCTCCATACAGGCTGTTGTGAGCTATCAAGTCCCCTTCCTGCAGCTCTGAGGCCTGAAGGTGCCCACAGCCGGGGTTTATAGTACCAGGGCTTGGCCGCTGGCCAGACCACCCAATGTTTCACTGCTGGCACAAATGCCACAGAGGGCAAGACCTGGGCTCAGTGCATGCAAAGCATAGGTCAGGCGCGGGGTGGTCAAGCCCGAGGTCCTGGAGACTTGCAACAGTGCACTGATGGAGGGGCCTGCCCTGGTGGTGGCTCAGACTTGCCACTTGCCTTTGTCCTTGTGTCACTGCTTTTCTCCTGCCAAATGCTGGGCAGCTTCTCCAGCCTTCTTTACTCTTTCGCAAAATGGATGTCATGATGGTAGAAATAAACATTCAGGAGGGCGGTGGACACTGTTCCCAGAAACCCCCTCCAGGCAAAGGACCCCGACAGCAGAACCAGGAGGCCCAGCTGCCCTGACCCAGGAGGGTACTGCCTGTGCCCACCTCAGCCTTCTGCCTGCTCTTCCAGCTACTGTTTGCCAAGCCAGGGGCTGCAGACAGGAGCTCGGGATGGCCACGGCCCATTAGGTCACCAATGGGCCTCCTCAGGCACCAACCTCAGCTCCACACCTCGTTAGGCTGCCTGCAGCCCAGCATGTTGACACAAACAGCGGATTACCTTCTAATTAGATCCAGGATGTCCAGCCACAGCACATCCCCACCCTGGTGCCTCACTGCCAGGGCAAGAGCTTCTTTTTTTTAAGATGAAGTTTATTTTTATTTATTTATTTATTTATTTATTTATTTATTTATTTATTTATTTATTTTCTTGTTTCAGAACCTTTGTTTGTTTATTCACTCATTTTTATGGCCGGCTCAGCCTGTCCCGAGGGCAGGGCTGGCGCAGCATGTGGTGCCCAGGATCGAATCGCCGTCCCTGAAGCTGCCCAAGCTTTCCAAAGCAGGTGCTTTAGACCACTGAGCCATCCCACTGGGCCCGAGAGCTTCTGAGGCAGAGCCGCAGGATTCTGTGGGAACCAGTGTTCAGGCAACTTGCAACCATCTCCTCTTCTTTCCCACAGAGCCCACTGCCCTGAGGTTGTCCACAAAGAGGTTCAGCACTCGCTGGGTGGACAGCGCCTGGGCAGCCCTGGGGCTCTCCTGGTGGGAGTATCTCTGCCTGAGGCACCTTCCTGGCAGGACTGGGCAGGAAGCACCGGGTGCAAGCACACCTTGCCTGCCTTCAAAGGGCAGAAAGGCACCTGGAGACCACACTGTGGAACTGGGGAGGGGCAGCCTTGGTACCCCTGAGAATGGTCCTGCCTCTGCAGCAGGAAGATGCAGGAACTTCATCCTGAGCTCTCAGACCTTTGTGAAACCTGATTTTCCCTGACCAGGAGTTTGGACTCCTTCTGGCCGTGTCCAGCAAATGACTCTGTACCAAGTGTTTGATGGCAAGCTCCAGGATGACTTTAGTTTCCCAGAGCAATAAATGAAGTGTAATGGATGCTCATGATTAAACTCCTTTTACAGTATTCCAGGCTGCTTTATGACTGGACAGCTGCACCTCACAGGGTTCCTGGAGGAATCCTCTGCAGGGTGGCAGACTGTCCAGCCTGCTCCCCATGTGGTGTGAGTGCTGAGGCCCTGCTCCCCTCCTGGGACCACACACCGGGAGGATCACCGCCAGGGTGGTGCCACGCGCTCCTCCGGCCCACAGGTGGTGCTGCAGGCAGCTGCCACTCACCAGCTGAGGCAACCCACAGGCTCCACCCAGTCTTCCCAGCAGGGTAAAGCCTTTTGTGCTCCTGTTTTTGTCTTTGTTCTTATTATCTCCTACTTCCCAGTCTTCTTATGAATTAGGCTTTTAAAAATTCTCTATTTTCCCCTCTGCACTGGCTTGGACGCTACACATAATGCATATGTTCTTGTAACAGTTGCTTTGCTCTGCATGCTCATGTTTCCCCAAATCCACTGGTTGAAGCCTAGTCCCAGTGCAGTGGTGTGGAGAGGTGCTTTGGGGTGCTTAGTGCTCTTTTGGGGTATCCCTTCCTCCATCCCAGGACAACAGCACCTCTCTGGCTCCACCCCTCCTCTCTGGCAGCCAGGCCTGAGTGGTTCAACATCCCTGGGGACTGTCCCACAGTGGACGGTGGTTACTCATAATTCTAATACACTTAGAAAATCAAACATTAACTGAAGTTTCCATTCAGGTCAGTATAGCAAGTAAAGAAATCAATGTGTGAGACAATAAAGAGCGAATGTTCCCATTGCTGGCAGCTAATGCGATGTTTAAATAGAAAAGGGAAAACTTTTGACACATATTTAAAGTTAATAAGATAGCTTAGCAGGCTGCAGGATACAAGATCCATAGCTTGAATCTATGTATGTTATTAGTCAACCACAGTATTTGGAATCACAGAATTTAAGATGCTATTTGCAGAAGCAACCAAAGTATTAAATACTTGGGAGCTAAACTAACAGATATGAAGAGGCTTTTATTGTTGTTGTTTGTTTGTTTTTGCTTGTTTGTTTGTCTTTTGGAGACAGGGTCTTACTATGCAGTTCAGGCTGGCCTTGAGCTCACTTTTGTAGCCCAAGCTGGTCTTGAACTTGCACCAATCATTCTGCCTCAGCCTCCCAAGTACTGGGATTACAAGTGTGTGCCACCATGCCTGGCTTGAAGAGGCTTTTTAAGAAAAATTACAAAACTTCATTTAAAGACATTTTAAAAGGCTCAAAGAAAAGGAATGATATATCATCTATCCCCTAAGGAAATATATTATGTATTTCACAGCAAATCAATTTTCCCTAAACTGATCTAAAGATTTAACTCACATAGCAAAAAATGCTAAACATCCTCTCAAAGGCCCATGGTGGCTGAAACACCCTGTGAACTGGGACCCACGCATCTTCGTGCTTTTCATCGAACTGCACCATTGGTGCACAGGTCACATGCAGAGGTCAAGGCAAGATTGCAGAGAGCCCAGGAATAGAAATATTCATGGAAATGCAGAGTGTAATTGATCATTACATGAAGATAATGTCACCCAAATTGAGAAATCTGATTCAGCGGTGGAAGCTGCTCAGGGCAAGCAGAGAAGCCCCAGTCGGAAGGAGCATTTGCAAACCCCGAGCTGACAGAATATGATGTGCGCGGAATGAGTCCATGAAAAGCCAGTGCTGCTTGGGGGGTGGGGGGACGGGACCCGCAGGATGGAGGGCAGAGACCTGGAGGAGGGGGCCCTCAGCCCTGAGGCTGTGTGCAGGAGCCCAGCTCCTGTCACAGGGGGAGAAGAAATGCCTCTGGAAGCTGGAATTCTGCAGCGACCACAGGGGTGCCACCCCTCCCTTCCTTTCCAAGCCCCACTGAAACCATAGGCAGGAGGTGCCTCAATGGCTGGCTCCTTTGAATCAGCAAACTGGACAGGCAGGGGAAATGCACGCTATAAACAGTAAACAGCAAGCAGCGCCAGAACACCCTGCCCTCCCTGGAGCTGCGATGACAACCGTGGTAACTACTGCTATCCCAAGCCAAGAGCAAAGCTGCAGACCTGCTGGGTTTGTTCCCAGGAATGTTCGACTCAGGCCTGGCAGCTGAGGCTGTGCGACAGGAGGAGGGGCCCTGGCAGAGCAGACCACGTGGAACACGCCCTGTGGAACCAAGATCAGGGATTAGCATGCCCAAGCCCTGGGGTGCAAGTCCGGCTCCAGGCTCCCGGGGCCTTGCCTCAGCACTGTCAGTCACTGTGGTGGTGGAATAAATGGCATGCAGTTCCTGTTGCTCAGAGCGCTATACCTCCTGTGTGCCGTTTCCTGATTAGCTGCAATACCCAAGTCCTGTACCAACGAAGGTACAGAATGCAGGAAGGCAGAATGCAGTGAGTAGACTTTGGGGCTGCTTGTAGGGAGACCCAGGGCAGGGGAAGAGAGCCAGCCCCAGGTCCCTGCTGATGGCACCTTTTCATTCCCATTAAGCCCAGCAAGTTCTCCCAAGCAGGAAGTGAACCAAGAAAGAGGACCAGAAAGCAACCCAGGAGGCAGACTCCCCACCTCAGTACTGAGAGCTTCATGGGGCTCCGAGGCCCCAGGGAAGGTGACCTCCTGGCAGAGAGCTCCAGGACCAGGAGATCAGGAAGAGTGAAGAGATGAGGAGAGAGGGGCAGGCTGAAAATCGGGGCAGCTGATAGCTAGAAGACACAGACAGCAAAGGAGGCAGCATGGCAGCGTGGCTGCATGTGAGGCGGGACAATGCAGCACTGCCAGGTATACCCTGAGTGCACAGCAGAAAAGGGCAGCAGGGGACCAAGCAAGAGCCGAGAGGGCTGAACCCCAGCCCCCATTGTAGGGGCTTAAGAAGCAGGCCCTGAAGAGATTAAGCAAAAGGTAGCAGCAGAGAGAAACATTGTTAAGCCACAGATTATAGATTGTTGATTCTAGAGGGGAGAGGGAGATACAGGGAGGGGCTGTGACCAGGGATGTTTCCATTCTGCTGCCGTTAGCCACACTCATGTTCAATGACACAATGGACTGGGACACAATATGCATTGTATTAGTTATTGGGCATGTACCACTAATGTGTTTTGAAACCATTGCCTTGTTACTTCTTATTAAAAGTAGGGCCTACTGGACTAAAGTATATTTATTTATGACTTCAAAATAAAGTTAATATCACATTTGCATAAGTTTTAAAGTGGGTCAGCTCCAGGAACTATCTCCAAGCTGGGGAGAAAGCTCCAAGGTCTAACAGCCTGCCTAAAAAACACAAGGACCATAGGTCGGTCCCCAGTACTGCATGCTGTGCCAGCCCCAGAATCCTGGGCACGTTGTGCTGGCCTGAAACCGAGTGTGCTGGCACATGCCTGTGATGCCAGAACTAGGGAGGATGAGACAGGAAGATCACTATGAGTCTGAACTACATAGCAAAAGCCTATACTGAATAAAGTTTTTTTAAAAGGAAGAAAGGAGCTCTTGCTGAAACAGTCTGAGTTGCTCTACTTGGGAAAACAGCTTGTTGAGCCCAGGAGAAGTGACAACATGCAGGTCATGGGCCCAAATCCCTGGCATTGCTGACACCCCAACCCCTTCCTGTCTGCAGAAACAGCCCTGGCATGGTATCACCCACCACAGACCTGCACCCGTAGCTCAGCACCACACACAAGTGCACACCTGACACCTCCTCTGGACCTGATGGCAGCAGGGTGGTAGGAAAGCTGGGATACAGACATGTCCAGGTTCACCAAGCCCTGCAGCTTCTGAGCTGGTGTCGCCAGAGGGAGAGCAGATGCTCATAAGACAGTGAAGGGCTCTGACAGATTCCACCAGAGCAGTGTGTGATGAGGACACTGAACACCAGGGAAGAGCTGGGAGCCGGAGCCGAAGCCTGCTCTCTGATGGGAGGGACACTGGCAGTGAGTGTGTCCACCCAGCAGAGGGTATTCTTGGCGGTGTGAGGGTGCACGGGTGAGAGCAGCTGGGTGGTCTCTCCTCCAGGTCTGCTCTAGGCTCATCAAGCACCTCCACACGCCTGCCCACTCTGGCTCAGCCTCCCTACTGGGCCACAAGGATGAATGTGAATGTCCTAAGTCCTGAGCTCCTCCAGGCACAGCTTGTCACCTGCATACCAGGTCTCTGAGCCTGAGCCTGTCTCCTGCATGCGAACAGCCCAGGGGCCCTGGGTCTGCCACAGTGGCATCCGCAGTGGTGCCCAGGATCCAGAAGCACCGCCATGAGGACTGGCCCAGGTAGGGGCAGGGAGGGTGTGGGAGACAGGGTGTCCCTGGAAACTCAACACAGACCAGTGTGGTGAAGGGGTGGCCGGGAAGGAAGGGGGTTGCCCACAGATGTGTGGAAGGATGGGCACCACCCCGCCCAGACACCCAGCACTGCCCACCTGAGTCCTGCCTGCCTCTCAATGTGATCTCCACCCAGGCCCTCCCACTTGGCCACCCCACTGATGCCTTGTGCTTTTGTTCCAGAGTTTATTTTTCAGCAGGAAGATACCCGAGTCCCTTCATGCTGTGCCGTCTCCACCGTCAGCAAAATAAAGATGCAAATAAATCCCCTGACCCAGCTCCAGGGCCCAGGAACAACATACCGCCTCCCACCGCCCGTGGAGGCTTTGAATTTTAAATTTCATTTTCCCATCACTTTTCAATAAATGCTTTTCCCCGCGATGTCTGAGTCCTGACCTTATAATGCCCGAGTTAAAAGGCAGTGTCTTGTTTCCAGCTGTAGATAATTTACTTCTGAACGCTCCAATTACACGGCCGCCAGGGCTCTGCAGGCCGCACAAAGCTGCCGCTGGCCGGTGAAGATCCATGTCACGCGACGCGTGTGTGCGCTGACCCGGGAGGAGGCGCTAAGGAGGCCCCACAGCCCGATCATCTGCAGCCCAGCAGCTCGCTCCTCCTGCTGCCACCTCCGGCCATCCACGAGCTCGAGAGTTCAGTGTGCAGTGCTACTCTTGGCTTGCGAAGGGAGCGTGAAATCTCCCAGTCCTGGGCCCTGATCTGAGGCTGCAGCAACACGGTTACTCTGTGTTTTACACTCCTGAAACGTAAAATTGGAATTGACGCAGCTATCTGAGCCGTCACGCTCCTGAGATGCAGCATGAGGCGCTCAGTGCTCTGTGATGTTTCTCCCCCAACACGAGACCCCGTCATCAGCGGCCTCGCCTCGAGCAGTGCCTACATCTAAGCCAGCGCACTTGAAAGCCAAGTGCAGTCACTCCTCAGGAGCCAGAGACCCAGAGCTGTTGTCACTGTGCCCACAAGGCTGCTGCCAGGAACAAAGGGCCGGCCCCTAAGCAGAGGTCCTTTCCTCATCTCTTGTCTTACGCAGGAATCCATATGCCCAGCAACCTAAAAGGAAGGTGACTTGCCACAAGAGGCAGCCTGTGGTCCATTCTTCCCCTGGGCCGTCCTGCATGACAGCATGGTCTATGGCAGCACAGGCCCAGCCTGGCCATCAGGAAGGACCTTGCTCCAGGCATCTGAGCCAACGACACTGGGCCTTGTAGAGGGGCAGCAAGGAAACAAGGGCCCCAGAAGACGGTGGATCAGGGTGCTGCCCGCTGCCGCTCATCACACCAGCTGCCTTGTTCCTGTGCATTGATGTCTGGCTCCCAGCCTGCAGTGGACCAGGAAAAGTTCAGCCCCTGGAGCAGCAGCCCTGCATCCACGGGCCTAGACCAGGCTGCCGCCATCAGGTGAGGGTGGTGTCCTAACAGATGGCTTCCCGCTATAGCCCCAGGGGAACCCGGTCACATGCTGAACATGGGCCACTGTGAGACACTGATGCTGCGTGGGGGAAGAGGGCTTGCCTTCCCCCAAGAGTCCATGCCAGCCTTGGGCCAGCCCTAAGGAAGGCTGGCCTGAGCTTCAAGGAGACAGCAACCACCCCTGCCTCAGATGGGACCCAGTTGCCTGTGCAGGGGCCACAGGAGAGAAGCCTGGGAATAGGATGGAGGCGACAGGAACCTGGTGGAGACCAGGGCAAGCCACTGGGTCAGGCTGTCCCACTATCCCTGCTGTCCTGCCAGGGGCTCCCTGCATGGCCTGGCTGTGGCCCTCTCAGGATGTCCTGCACTGTGAGCTGCCTGAGTCCTGCTTTGTCCCTGTCATGAGAACCTGTGGGTCCAGGGAACAAAGGTCTTGGCTGATGGCAAGCCAGCTGAGCCTAAGTGGCAAGGCGAACAATAAGGGCACAGGGGAGGGGCCACATAGCTGGCCTTGGAGGGACCTCAGGGAACTGAGCCCTGCAGGGCACCAGCAGCCCCTGCTCCATTGTGATGTCTCTGCCATCTCTGTCTCCCTGGCTTGGGGTCCCTCCTTGTCCTTTACCTTGCATGTCCCCAGGAGACCCATGCAGGGGTGTACAGGGATTCTCTGGGGGAGGAGACCTGGTCAGTGCTCCCTGCACCATGGGTATAGGGCAGCTGTGGTGGTTGATGCATTGTGTCAACTTGAGAAGCTGGAAGCTTGGCTGGATCAACTCAGGGACTTCACACCCTAAGGCGTGGAGGGCCCACCCTAGATGACTCAGTGCAAAGAGGATTTGAAAGGGGTTGGGGAAGGATTCGGGGCAACACTTCCTTGGAGGAGCTATGGCCTTTCACAGTTGGCATTGAAGGAAAAGAGAAGATTGTAAGAAGCTGCAGCCACGTCTCCTCCTTTTCACTGTTTTCCACCACCTTACAAACTGCTGCCCTTTGCAATGTGCTACTCTGCCTTAGAGCTGGCCAAGTATGCACTGAAATATGGACTGAAATCTCCATTAACTGGGAGATGAAAAAACCTTTCATTTCTTAATTTGAGGTGTTGGGTATTTGGTTCCAGCCGTGAGTAAAAAGTGACTAAGACAGCAGCTCCACTCCAAAGGTCCAGGCTGGGCCTTAGGGACAGTGAACCAGAACCCAAGTAGCTGTCAAGCGAGGCCCATGCACTCCTCTACCTGCTTCATCCATCACAGAGACCAGTAGGAAGGTCCCAGCCACATTACCCCACACATGCCCCATAGGTAAGACTTCTGCCGCCCAGCCCTCCCCCAAAGCACAGAGGGAAAGGAGGTTGTTCCCTTGGGGAGACCCAGCCACTGCTCAGACAGCTCCTCCTCCTCCTCCTGCAGAACTGGTGCCAGCACCTTCTGCAGCCTGTGCCTGCACTGGGCACTGCAGCCTCCCTGTGGCTGGCAGAGCCTACATGTTGTGTGGAGGGGTCATGGAGATCCAGCTCCAGGGAAGGCTGAGGCTCAAGCTGTCCCTACCTGTCCTCCTTGCTGGTGCAGGCCATGGAGAGAAGTACCCTGGAGCTTACTGGACACCAAGCTCTGTGCCAGGCTCTGCAGTCCAGGGTTGTCTCCAAGCAGGCTGAGTCACAAGCTCTCTTCCAGCCACCACAGTGATCACCTGCATGCTCTCAGCCTGTGCGGTAGCCGGCACCTGCGCTCCAGCTCTGTGAGAACTCCAGCTGGGGTGAGGGATTGCTCGCTCTGCTGCCAGGTGGGCAGGTGGGCTTGGACAGGGCATGGGACTGGGACAACAGAAGGGACTGGATCCCACTCCACAGATGAGGTGCCAGCCATCTGGAAGGATGGGTGACAAGGAAAGGAGACAGGGCATGGCCTCAAGGCACCAGCCTACCTGGCCTCCTCACACCTGCTCTTCTCCCTCCTGGCCACATTTCCCAGACCCTGTGACTCTTGCTCACTGGTCACCCCTTCTACCACTAGTCATGTGCCTCTAACTGCATTGCCCTGCACCAGCTTCCTGGAGCATGGGAGCTGCTCTGCACAGGCCACATGTAGGGCCTATGGCTGCCACACTAAGAAAGAACACCCTGCTGCTCTCCCTGCAATGTCGGGAGCCCTCAAGGAGGATGGTACTCAGCGGCTGCATGGGCTGAACACCAGGAAGCTGCTATATGTGTCTCTTCTTACCAGTGGGGGCCGTCAGTGTTGCCACCCCCCAGCTTGGGGAGCTGGGGGCCCAAGAAGCACCCCAGCTTGGCCACAATGCCCTCCCCAGGCGCTAACTAGCCTCTTCCTCCTGACTCTGGCTCTGGTTCTTCAGTCCATGGATCCCCATCTAAAGGATTTCATGGCCTCCATAGGCTGCAGAGCCCTGGCCAGACTGTGGTGCTGGGGCTGGGTGAGGGCCATCGTCCTATCTCTCTCACCTTTGGACCTCAAGATCTTCTGTGGAAAATATCAACACAGCTTCTAAACCAAGAAGCAAGGGCCCCAAGGCGTCCTAGGAAGCTTGGCACCCTCCTGAGAGAGGAGAAATGTTCAGGATGAAACCTCACCTGGCCACACGTGCCCACCGCATCTGGGAGAGCCCAGGAGAGTGGCAGTGCCCGCTGCCCCAGCAGGTAGCACATGTGGAAGGCCCAGCAGCAGTGGCGACCTCATGGGCCACAGGTCCTGTGGGGGCCGCAGCATCTCCCAGCAAGGCAAAGGTACCCACTCCACTGCAGTAGCAGTGGGTCTCGGAGACCACACTGGCAACAACAAAACACTGTGTCCCTTTGGGGAAGACAACAGAGGGTACAGGAGGGGGCAGGTGCCCACCACTCAAGCAGCGGAGTGTGAGGGTCTCAGCAAGGTGGGGTGGAGTGGTAGGCACCTTTATTAAAGAAAGGTGGAAATAAACCCAAACTAAGGGAAAGAGTTGCCTGTCACAGGAGGAGGAGACGGGAGGCAGTCAAGTGCATATTCCTGCAAATACTTCAAATCATTATGAGCAGAATTAATCAGAAAATGTCTGCTCTGTGAAAGACACCGTTAGAGGAATATCCACAGGCGGAGGGAACAAATGGTGGCATCAGAACCACGCAGACACGTGAAGCCCAGGAGTAGGAAAACAAGGAGCCTGTTTCAAAGCGGGCTAAGCTCTGGATAGACCCTCCCGGGAGAGTGGTGGCCACAGGAAAAGATGCCCCCTGTGGGACCATCAAGGCTGAAGGTGGAAGTCCCCTGCATAGGGCACAAGGTCCCCCACACACGATGTGGCAGCCCAGATCCAGAACCACAGCTCCCCTCGAAGCTGAGCACAGCCTCACCCTGAGATCTGCCACAGTGTGGTAGTTGTCACCCAAATGTGGTGACCATATGCAGGCCCCTGTGAGAGTTTACACAGCTTATTGCAGAATGGTGAGAGGGTGGGATCAACCAACACCTTTAAGTGGGGTGTGTGCATGAATACATGGGGTACAGCCAAGTACTTGGGGATTATAAAGAAATGGGCCACATAGCCAGGCCGTGATGCAGAGGTGGAAACATGTGCAGTTCTGCAAGGAGGAGGCTGCGTGATACAGACTCTGGCTACTCAGTCTTCCAGGAAAAGCACAGGAGGCCTGAAGGCACAGTTCTCTGTTCCCCGCTCCCCTGAGACAGGGACAAGGAAGCTCATGAAGTGCTGCCTTGCCAGGTGGGGAACAGAGACTATTCTTCAATGCAGTGCAAAGCCCAGTGCTTCCTCGGCTCTGGCAAGAGCAGATAGGCCCAGCCTACCCATGTGTGTGGCTTCTGCAGCGCAGTCCCACTCTGGGGTGCAGCCTCCAGGATGCCCTTCCTGTTCCTTGGAGAAGCCCCGCAGCCCTGCTGAGCGACTCTCATCTGTTTCCTCCTGGGGCCGCTAGGCCCTCGGAACACCTCACCCTCTGTCCCCCAGGCATTTGCTTCACCAATACAGCCCTTCTGGACCCCAGGGCCTCCGCTAGCAAGCTATCCAGCCTCTTTCATGTCCCCAAAGCCTCAGCATCTGTGCTTCCTTTTCAGTCAGATCTTTGTCTTAGCCATATATGAGGCAGCAGTGCAAGGAAACCCTCAGGATTCTTGAAGTCTGACTTCGGGCTGAGAGGACCCACCAGGGACTTCCTGTGCCCCTACAAAGGCCTAACAAGGGCTCTCATAGACACCACCTTTATTGGATCCCTGGCCTCTGCCTCATTCCACACTATAGACTTTTAGCAGTTAGGGGAACTGGGAGTGGGACAGTCTCATTGTTCAGCCAAGTAGGTCCCAGCCTTCTGTCTCTAAGCCTGGCTCACCCATCCCCTCCCAGCTCTGTGCTGCATCCCCTGCCCAATGTCTCTCCCAGACCCACACTTTTCCAACCCCGCTATCATCCTCCCTGTTGCCACAGGTGTCCAATGGCCACTCTTTCCCAAGTGATAAGAGCCACCCTCTCCACTTCCAGAGGTCCCATAAGCCCCTCCCTGCCACAGTCCTCAGGCCCCACGTCGTGTGCTGCAGGATCATGCTGCAGCCTGTCTACCTGTCCCCACTGTCACCTGTTCCTGTCCCTGGACATGGCAATGCTGAGATCACACTTCATACTTCAGCACTGTGGGAACCACAATGGGGTGAGCGTGGCTGGTGAGCTCTGTCGACGCCCTTCGTCCTGGGCTTCCCTGTGCAATTGTGCTCCCAGCAATCTAGAGATGGATAGAGGTGGGAAAGTCACACCGCAGCCCCTCACTGTGTTTCTTAGTCAGAACCCATCCTAAGAGCAGCACAGCTTCAGCATGGGGAGATAGGGCCCTCACGGGGTGCAGAGGGCAGTGTAGCCAGCTTGGGTCTACACTGGGGTTGGTCACAGACAGCGGTGGCAGGAGAGGTGAATGAGTAATTATGCGGTGTCATCAGGAGCCAAGATTTCCAGCAGAAGAGAATGACAGAAATTTAAAAATCAAAGTTGCATAAAGCACGGTAATCACATATTTAAATTAGAAATACTGAATGAGCTCAAGACACATTAATCTCTGACAAAAAATATCGTAGTAAGGGTAATGTGCATGTCTAGCTTTGACCATACCAGGTTTGGAGGACTTCACTTGCAGCAGCGGCTCCCTGACTCTAGTCAGGACACTCCACTGCTCTCGTGAAGAAATGGCATCCTGCAAGCAATCAGCTCGGGTTTGGACCAAGAATGCACACAGCACCTCTGGACCATCTGCCTGCCCAGGGACAAGGCAACTCAGTGTGGTCAGTGATGGCAGAAGACTAGAGTGACCAGAGTAGGTCCCTCAGACCAAAAGCAGAGCAGTGTTCATACTCAGGACTCTATACTAAGTGCACTTTGATATCTGCATGCGGCGAATCCCAGCCACCAGGGCCTCAGCATATGGAGACAGAACCTGTAGGAGGCAGCTGAGATGCCACTGAGGTCACCCCATACCAGCTGTCATGCTTGTAAGAAGAGAGAAAGACAGATGCAGACAGAATAAAGCCACACCGCCTCTGCCAGGCAGGAGCCGCCCTTCCTGGAGCTACTTGCCCTTGGCTGCAGCTGTGGCTGTCCATCCTCAGAGTCGTGAGATGACACCGATCTATGCTAAGGTCCCTTACCCCTCAGCACTTTGTCGTGGTGGCCCTGGGTTGCTGGTATGACCTGCGTCCTTACTCATCCCATACGATGGTAAAGCACTGACACCACAATGACAACTCACAGCCCAAGCAATCAGCAAAGTGCAGGTCTTCTGGGGGCCGCACTCTTTCGCATGGCACAGAGAGCTCTCTGGGAGGGCCACATGTTGCTCTTGTAAGCTGACATCCCGTGGCTGATGTCACCCCACCACAAAGCCCTGGTCCATTCAGGAGTGGATCCTGGCCCAGAGGTGCAGCCCAGGAAGTGGAGCACAGGCAGGGAACAGTAAAGTAAGGATGGCAGTGAGCACCAGCCTGTACTTCCTGCATCTTGCGAGATGCTATCATGGGAAGGCCTCAGATAGACTCCTCCCCCTCGGCTGGGCAGCTCCAGTCTCCGCTTCATGGTCTCTGGAGGCTGCTGTGACTTGTAACCAAGCAGGCTGCACCCCTGCCAGCACTACAGATTTCAGGCTACCCAGCCTCTCCTCCAGACAGGTGAGTGACACCTTGGTGGTTTTGGAAGCATGTTTTGCTGGTGAGAATTTGGAGTGAGGGATAGCAGCCTCCTTCTCTGACCCTCACAGGATACAGAGCTTCCAGGAACTGGCCAGTGCCACAGACCATGCCTTGCTCTAGGGGCAGTGGCCCATCTAATGGGAGTCTCGAGGGCCTTGTGGTCCACTGCTGCCACACTGGACTCTACAAAGCCCCTAGCACTCAAGACTCCTGGAGACAGGCCTAGGCTCCTCCAGGATGCATCCTCCGAACCCAGATGCTGTTCCATCTCTATTCCCTATCCCCAGCCTCAGGACTAACCCATGCCCTACTTCCCAGTCAAGGTGCCAGTGACAGGGACTCAATCCAGATGTACCAGAGGAAAACACTCATGCCAAGGGGGGCTAGAAGGGGACAGACAGAGCCTGAGCCCCAGCTAGGACCCACCAGTGAGTGACACAGTGGTAGCCTTGGGACAGGCCAGCCCTTTCCCATCCTGCCTACACCTTGTGTCCTCCTGGCAGAGCAAGTTGCCCAGGGAAGCTTGTGGCTCTGGAGCTGCCTGGACAGATGCAGGCACGGAAGCTGATCGCAGTAGCCAGACAGGGAGGTGGGCACTACCGTGTCATGATGCAGAGTGCTTGCCATATAACTGATTCAGAAGGTAAAAAGATGTGAAAGTGCAGTCGGACCCTGTATATCCCAGTTCTCAGTGCTTTCTGAAGCCATTTAAGAAGCCTCAAGTGTCCCCCTGGAGGAGGGCATGGAGAGGTGGGGGCCAGTGGCCAGGGCCCCAGGTGCCCGGATCCCGAAGACCTCCCTACCATGAAGGAGGGGTGGCCCCAAGCCCCAGCATGACTGACAGGGGTGCAAGCCAGTGTCCTGTGATTCCCAACTCCTCTTTTCTGTGCAGTGTTCAGGATGGAGCCCAGGGCCTTGGGCACACTATGCAAAGCTCGGCACTGAGGGATGCCCCCTTTTACTCTTTATTTAGTACTAAGGTCTCACTGAGTCACTAAGGTGCCTAGGCTAGGCCCACACTTGCCATTCTCCTGTTTTAGCTTCCTGAGTAGCTGAGGTTGCCAAGGAGGCTGAAATGCCTGGTGGAGGCAGAAGAATCCAATGTGAGAGGAGCCAGGGACCTGTCCTGGCCCGGGTCATGGGCACACGGGATCGCTGCGGAGGCAGCTCAGGTTCACGTGTGCTGACAGCTATGGGGCAGTGTTTGCATTAGCAGTAGGCCCAGCAGCCAAGACAGAAGTGACCTCCCCGGTGGACTGGCGGTGATAATGAGATGTGGCCCAGCCACACCGGCAAGGGATGTGGACAGAGGCAGCTGTCAGCACATGGCAGAGAGCCTGAGGGGCCCGTGGCCATGTTGGTATGGTCTATGGTGATGGCGTCAGTGTCCTCAAGAGATGACCCTGCAGGTACTCCAATCTGATAGCTTCCTGCCCAGGCCAGTGAGTAAGGGTCACTCCCGCCAAAGGAGCAGAGGGCCCCAACAGCATTTTGCTGCCAGTGACATCATGAAAGGCACCAGAAACCTTGACCCTCAAGGCCATCCTAGGAAGGCTGCACTGTGGGATTTATGGCTGGGGCAGGGGATTCTAATCACTGTGGCTAAAGGGGGCATTGTCATCTATGCAAGCTTCACAGAAACTTCTGGTGGCCCTGCACAGTGGGTGGTGTCCTCACTCTAGCCTCTTCACGTCCCCACTGCCCACCCTCCCCAATCATGCAGTCCCACTGGTCAGGAAGGCCCAAGCCTGCTCATGCACTTCCCATGGCTGGGAGCTCACTACCCATCCTGGCCCTAAGGGCAGTAGGATCTGTCTCCTCCCACTGGCTCTACCACTAGCCTGGTTGCCCAACGGGTTTAGGTAAGAATCTTCTCTGCTGTTCTTCATTTGTGTCTTGCCAGCCTCCCTCCTCCTACTAAGGTCACCTCAGGCCGGACAGTGACAGGAGGCAGGCCTGGCCATGGCAGAGGGGAATCTGGGAAGGGTTGGCATTGCCTACTGGGATGCTGGGCTCCCCGGGCCCTTCTCCCAGTACAGCAGGCAGGGCAGAATGCCTCCCACAGGCCTGGTCTTCAGAAGAACATTTTCCCCCTTTTTTTATATTTGTAATTAAAGATCACCCTTGACAAACGTCCCCTGTAAAAAGGTTGTACTAATTTAAAACCAATTTTTTTCTCCATGTACTTTAAAGTGCAGGAAGCCTGATGAATTCCAAAAGGCACCAGGCTTTGTCCTGGAGGTTCCTCTTCTATTCGCTGCACCAGCCTTGTGCCATGCCCCACACACACACCCATGCACACACACGTGTGCACACATGCACACACACCCAGTTCCCTCCACTGGGCACATCTCAGACATAGTACAAGTAGGGCCACTGCACGGTGCTGACTGAGGTACAGCCAAGTGCTGGGACCTCACACCCACTTGTTCTGACCCCTGACACGGAGCGGAGTGGCAGTACTGGGGTCTTGGTCACCCACCCAAGAAGGGAGCAGAGTTGTCCTGAGCCCAGGGCCCACCCCACAAAGACCAGAGGATGGGTGAACCCGGGAGTGCCTCTCTGTTCCTGGAACAAAGTTCAAGGGCACTCACAGCCTGAAGAAAAGTTCTCCTGACTGGTGATTTCTGAGCTCTTCGCCGGGGCTGCTGGCTCTGAGGTAGCAACACTGCTAGAGTTTATTCCAAAAGCGATTGAGAGGCGAGGCCTGGGGAGCACACTTGGACCATGGGGCCAGCACTTCGCGTTACCAGTGGACTCCTCTGGAGTTGGGCTGGGCGTGCTCCCGGGAACCGGGAGATCTCTGGGACACAACAGAGGAGAGCACATGCCTCTGTGTCTGCTTTCCCTTCTGCTTCCTGGCCTCCAAGACACAAGCTGCCCCCACCCCACCCCAGCTTTCCCAGCATGCCGCTTTCACCTGTAGCAGACAGCCAGGGACTGAAACCACGAAGCTAGACCATCTCCTCGCTTTTAGGTGGTAGCATTGGGTGGGCACCAACTAAGTGGCTCTGACAAAAGTGACAGCCGAAGGCTTGCAAAGGAAAGCTGTTCAGCCCACACAACCAGGACACAGAGGAGTGTGGAAGAGAGCCCAGAGGAAGTGGAAGAAGCAAGAGGCAAAGACAGCTTCCAGGGCACACCCAGGATGACTTCCTCCCAGGCTTCCAGTAGTGTGCTCAGGCCCGCACACACCAGTGGGACAGGCCAAGATGGCTGCTGCGCACCCAGCATCCTGCAGCAGCCTGAGGCCAGGCCAGCATGGCAAGGACATTGCTTCCTTTCTGGCTGAAGATGTGAACACAGCAGCTCACAAGCTCTCGGCGTAGGCTGCAGAGCTCTGGGTACTGCCCAGTCCTTCACCCAGGGATAGAGCCAAGTCACCAAGATAAGGACATGGCCCTTGAGAGGCAAAGACACTGGCCCTGGAGCTCTGCACCACTGAGCCAACTTCTTGGCTATGCCAGCTTCCCTGGGCACTGGCAGAGTGCTCATGCAGCATGAGAAGGTGATCAGGGTAGACCAGACACCATGGGCTGGGTCTTGGGACCAGGGCCACCATGCAGGGTGGACTCGGCCACTGACAGCTGGCATGCACAGCCCCCTGGCCTGAATTTCCCCACCTCTCAGATTCAGGACATGTGGAGGTCACCTGAGGGGGCAGCTTGTGGCTTGCATCTAGGTGTGCCCTAAGGTCTCGTGGGCTAATAGGTGGGGCTTTTGGAGGTGGTTGGACCTAAGGTGTGTGAATATGGGCTAAGGATATGATAGCTAAAGTAGTCCACTGATAGATTTAGCATAGTTCTAGGTGTGGATAGCGGGAGCCCACCCTTGGTTTGGGTGACACCAACTGATGAGCTTGTAGCCTGGATGGAATAAAAGGAAAAGGAAGAAGGCCCTATGCCTCTTGATTATCCTGCCACAGACTTCTTCTCCTCTTCGATGCCCTTCTGCCTGGCCACTCTGCCCTTCGAGCCAGCCAACTGTGGACTAAATGCCTACAAA
The DNA here is from genome assembly GCA_004027025.1 of Myocastor coypus. Classification (NCBI taxonomy): domain Eukaryota; kingdom Metazoa; phylum Chordata; class Mammalia; order Rodentia; family Myocastoridae; genus Myocastor; species Myocastor coypus. Next base: position 18,360 of record PVJA010008219.1, read on the forward strand.
CTCAGCTAAGCAAATCCTTCCTCCTGGAGTTGGTGGGTATTTGGCATTTTGTCTTAACCAGGAGAAAAATAACTAAGACAGGGCAGGATGTTCCCACAGGCCTCAAGCAGCTGGTGGACTCTGACCCGTAGCCCAGGGACTGGGGACGAGAACACTGGGAGCCTAGTCCCCAGACCCACCGTGTCCAGGCTGTGTTGTTCATCTGTGTATCTTGCATCTTTGCAGCATTTTCCGCATCCTGGTCAATAAGGCCTTTGCTTTGCACAATAGGGGTAGCCCAGACTCTGCACCCCACTCACAGCCTCAGAATAGGCAGTGTCATTTTGCCTCTGCTGTAGAGCACAAGAGAGGTTCCCTGAAGAGATAAAAGCCACCCCTGAGTCACAGCTATGAGTACCTATCCTCAGGCCTGCCTGAGCCTGCTGTCAGGTGGCTGCTCAGCAGGGTGGCCCTTAGGCCCACCTTGTCCCTTAGCCAGGAGAGACACCCGTACAACTCCACCCATGAGGACGACCCCCTTGACATCATCACTACTTCAAGGACTCAGCTCCTGTCCCTAGCAGTTGAACTGCAGTCTGTGCTTTGCAGGACATGGCGCGAAGACTGAGGTACAGATCTGTCCAAAAACTGGAATGTCCACACATCTACCTGCTCACCCTCTGCCCCTATGTGCCCAGAGTCACACAGCCCTAGCCATGGGTTCTGTCAGCTTCCTCAGAAGCTTTTCTGAGGGGAGAGGCTGCTTTCCAAGAATGGGCCCTTGTGGGGCCAGGGCCACTGCCTGCCCAGCACAAGCTGCAGGTCTAAGCCAGGTTTGCCTCATGGCCAGGCCCTGGGACCCTGAGCAGATCCCTGAGGACCCCCAACCTAGCCAAGGGGATAGAAGAACAAGAACATCAGAGACTCCATGGAAACCCAGGTCAGGCAGGTGACACTGAACACACACCCAGAGCCCTGGTCTCCAGAGGCCAAGGTGCCGGGGCGGGGGGGGGGGTCCCCACATCCCAGACTGTGTACCCAGGAGGCAGGGGCTGCAAGGATGGAGAGGGCCATGGGCTGTGGCAGGTCCAGGGCTCCCTGAGGAGACTGTCCTTATTGGTACCACCCTGAGCACCCCTCCAAATGTCCTGCTTGGCCCCATGATCTCTAGACCTGAAACAAGGCAATGGTACTTGGCCCCTAGAAACTGCAGGGCACCCTATTTGTGTCATCTGATCAAAACTCATTCCTGATGGGAGACAACTGGGGCTTAGCCTGCCACCTCACTGCTCTTTGTGCCTCTGGCAAGGAAACTTTAAATGCACCTGGATTCTACCTGCCACAGTGCTAGCCAGGTGCAATGCCTAAGCCAGAAGCTCCAGGGTATGAGGCACTCTGGGCAGAGGTGGGGAGACCCAGCCCTCCATGCATGAAGAAGAGAGAGGCTCAGGGTCCAAGACAAGCATAAGCACAGGGAGAAGGGGCCAGGGATGAGAGGAAAGCCACTGAGGAAGCCCCTGGTGACATTCTCAGAACACCTCGTGTCCACAAGTCCCCCCTCCCTGAAGACATACCATGGGGGGGGGGGTAGCAGGCCCCAGACTGAGTCCTGAAAACTGGGCCAGGTTGCTGGGAGCCAGGGCCAGGGACATTGCAAAGGTGTCCCTGAGGGAGCAGGGAACCCACCTGGCACCACCAAGGGTTCTGTCACCTGGCCTGGCCTGCATGCCCACCTGGGACCTGCTGGGGCCCCTGCCCACCCTGCCTCTCCTGGACTTGTGTCTTAATGGCAGGGGTTGGCAGGTGTAGACCAGGGAAAGCTTTACAGTGCAGGAAGCTGAAACCTAAGAAGCAAGCAGAGACAGGTGACAGGTCCCTGGGGAGAGGCCTGTCCAGGAGAGACAGGGTGATGTGGACAGGGACAGAGCCAGCACCACATGGCTCTGTGGACACCAAGCCCGTGACTTCCTTTGTCTGCATCCAGGCTCCTCAGCGCCAGAACTTTTTTTTTTTTTTTTTTTTTTTTAATTTGCTTTGCAAATAACCCTGAATTAAAAACCATATATATCTATTTTTAAAAACCCAGTCTTTTGCTTCCGTAATTAAATTTCCACCAGATATTTTTCCCTAGGAAAATTCAATTAGACTTTAATTTTAGTCATCTAAAAAGCACTGGTGCTTTGAGTATTTGATTTTTAATTTAAGCCCTTGATAGGGCATTCCAATTAGAGCCCTCAAGTGGGCACTGTAGCATGACCAGGCTGTTACCCAGCAAGGGACATCCACGCCCAGCCTGGCCCAAGAAGGACATCCGGCAGGCAGTGAGGACAACTGCCCAGATTTGGTCCCTGCCCCCAAGTGGCCCCTCAGGAGCTGTACCGGCCCTAGGTTGAGGCTATTCATGTGGAGCAGTGGGCACAGAACCCCAGGGATGGAGACAGGACCGGAGCCAGACGTCAGCGCCCCTGCTAGAGCAGGACAGCATAGCAGGCCCACCTCCTGCCTTCCCCATGCTCCTGGACACAAGAACCCAGGGCAGAGCTCAGGCCACAGAACTCCTGGTCCTGACGTCTCCAGGCACCTAGTACATGCTGTGGGCACAGAAACTGGGCAGCAGTGGGGATTCAGTGGTGCCAGCACCTGCTGAGAGGCCTGATTGGGCTGTGGGGGAGGCCGAGCCCCGTCCCTGAGAGTGTGGGAGGGAGGGGACGGCACTGGGGAAGCCTCTGCTGATCCCTGTGCATTCCTGAGAAGGTGCAGCCTCAACCACGAGCCCATGTCCTCTTGGGCCCAGGGCCTCAGTGCCCGTGCAGAGCAGCCTGGCCCTCAGCCAAGCCATTGTCCACCGAGCAGAAAGGAAAGGGGAAACAGGTCCACACCTGAGTCTAGCAGGCAGAAAGGGTGGCCCAAGTGCCCCTCCCCATTGTTTCTATCACATGTTTTATTTTGAGAATTGTAGAGCCACAGGAGACTGTAATAGGGTTGAGAGGCCCCACCCACAGGTCCTTGATCAGGTGCCCCCATGGTGACATTGTGGGAAATTGCAGCAGGAGAGAGTGACGCTCACACAGATAGAGCAGCCGTGCCCTTTGTCCCACAGAGACATGAACAGTGGCTTTCCGTGTGATCTTTGCAGACTGGTGTTTCACTCAGTGTGATTCTCTGGCTCATGTAGATCCACCTGGTCCTACTCCAGCTGCACACAGGGCTCCTGGCCTTGCAGTGGCTTCAGGGGCACAAGTGGAGCCATCTGAAAGTGAACACACTTTCCTGGCCCTCTCTAAGACCTCCCTAGCTCAGCCACAAGGAACTCTTTCCCCTCAGGATTTGGAGGAAGGAACAAAATTCCAAATTAAATTCAAGTTTCTGCTGAACGTATTTCACTTTCACACCTCCATCACAAAATCAAACCTCAAGAGCCAGGGCTGTTTGCAGGCAACCACAGTGTATCTACCATTTGCCCCTGGGGGGCATCAGGGCTGGTCTCAGGCCAGTCTGTGTGTTCCTCGAGGCTGCTAGAGCAGACCTCAGAGGGTTTCTGTGTAAGCCTGAGCCTCCATGCTCTGGGCAGGTGACCAAGGCTGGGCTGCTGTCTGGCAGCTTCACGGTTGCTTCAGTCTCCTTGGCACCCTTTCGCAGCCCCTCGGGCAGTACAGCGTGAGCTCACTCTCCCCATAGCCTCACCAGTGTTCTGCGGCATCTTCGGCTTCAGCCAGGCAGCGGGTGTGTGGTGGCTTTGCACTGCAAGCTTGCTCGCTTCCTCCAGTGGCCAGGACACTGCGAGTCCTTTTGCTGGCTCTCATGCCCTGCTCCTGGGGCTTCAGCCAGCAGTCCCACTGCTCTGGGCACCTATGTAAGGAGGTGGCTTGGCCCAGCTGTCTGGTTCAGCTTGCCTCAGCTCAGCTCAGTTTGGCTTGGCTTGCTTTGGTCTGCTTTGGCTTGGTCCACTGCAGAGTTTTCACAGTACCTTGTGAGCCCCTGGTGCTGGCCCATCTCAGATCTGTGGCTTTGAAGCTTTTCTCCTTCAAAGCACATCTTCGTGTCCTCCTAGGAGGCTCTCCCATAGAGCAGTGTTTAATTTCTATAATTCCAATTAATGGGTGCTTCCTTGTGAGGACCCTGGTATTTGTAGCAAGCCTACAGGCCCTAGCTCTATTTTTTCCTAAAACAGAGTTTTACCTTTTCTACTTAAGTCAACAACCCACTTTGATCTAAATTTTATGCAAAGTATGAGTCTGATGTTAAGGGTTTTATTTGCTTGTCTTTTGCCTATATGCATATGGGTGTTCTAGTAACATCCCCAAAGGCTGGTTACTCTCACCCCTTAGTCACAAATTAGTGGGACACATGTGCATAGGTCTGTGTCTGACTCTCTTCTGCAGCCCAGATCTATGAGTCTATCCCTTGGCTAGTGCCATGAACTGTGACTGATGTCACCGTATGGTAGATCGTGAAGGGAGCATGGTGACCCCCTCTTCACTCTGTGCTGAAATTATTTCTGCTTCTTTAACTCCTTTTCATTTTCATGTAAATTATATAATCATCTGTCTCTGTCTACAGAGTAATCTTGCTGGGGTTTTTTGGGTAAAAATAGCACAAATTCTATATGCCAGTTTGGGGAGAGGTAGCAGCCTGAGCACCCTCAGTCTTCCAATCTGTGAGCGTGGTCTTGTTTTCTCCTTAGCCCTGACACTGTCCTTGTATCACACAGTGCCCAGCACACGTGTCCTGACCCAGCGTCCTCATATTTACGCTCCCATTCCATTTCTGAGTGCCCGTGTTCGTTTGTCTGTAAGTTCCATGTCCACGTGTTTGCTGCGAGTGCAGGTGTTTGTCATGTGCCTCAAGCTTCCTGGGCTCCTTCTGAGGATCCTTGCAGACTCCCTGGAGCTTCTGCCTCCACAACAGTGTCACCTGGAGGCAGGGCCAGTCCCCTTCCTCCTTTGCTACTCTGTCTTCTCCCGCCACCCTGCCGTGCCACTCACTGCACTCCCAGCCCCGGGCAGCCCGGGGAGAGGGCAGAGCCTTGCTTTACTTCTGACCAGAGGAAAAGAGCTCAGGGCCACTTGCACAGCTCCGAGGCTAAGTGGGATTAGCCATAGGGTGTGAGGGCCGCCTTGTGCAGCAAGGCGGCTGCCCTCACTCTGGGCTTGCTAGGAATTTAGCGTGAATGAGTACTGAATTCTATCAATCAGTTTTTAAAACTTTGCTTCATCATCAATATTGTCATGTGATTTTTATCCTTAGATTATTAGCATGGTGTATTATGATCGATTTTCAGATGGTAAGCAGGTCTTGCCTCCCTGAAACAAATCCCTTTGGATGCAGTGTGTAGCCCTTTTTCTGTGTTGCCAGCTCCTGCCCACCGCCCTTTTGCCAAGGACTCAACAGGGACCTCAGCCTGTACTGTTCCTATTTTGCTTTTGTGTTGTCTGGTAATTCACATTTCCTTCCTGACCTGAGGCTGCACAGCCCAGAGGGGCTGTAACCTTTCTTCCCAGAGCCCTCTTCTGCCCTGTGGCTACGCCTATGGCTTCCTCTCCTCGTGCTCATGTGCCCTGGCCCTGGGCCTCGGCACCCACACCCACACCCACTCCTCGATGCCCTCCTCCGCGGCTCAGACCCACAGCCTCCTCCACACCAGATCCGCCACTGCTCTGCCCTTGTACAGTGTCCACACCTGGCCTTGTCCTTGTGCTGCCCAGGCCAGCAGGGAGGCCAGAAGTGAGTACCAGGGTCATTCATTCTCCAGAGGAAGTGCTAGAACAGGAAATGTGGACAAGCAAGGCCCCCAAGAACCCCCAGCCTCTTTCTGCCTCTCCCTCTTCTCTGCTATGCAGATGCCTTCCACACCTCACACTGGTGCTGTGGCCCCAGGAGCCCCAGCTCCCCACTGACCATCATGGGGCAAAGCAGAGTCCAGCCACCACCCACCCTGCACTGTCCTTGCCTCCCCCCATACCCCCAGCATGGCTCTGCCCAGGGCTGACCCAAGCTGCCGCAAGGACAGGGCTTCACTCACAGGCCCATGGCCTAGGACGGGGTCCAGCCCCCGACAGTGAGGCCACCATCAGGGCTGCTGACCTTCAGACAATATGGTGCTGTGGGATTAGAGCAGAAGTCTCATGGGAAAGAAACCCCCAGAGACAGGACTCAGGGAGACCACAAACTAGGAGACCACAGTCCCTCTAAATGTAGGTGCAAAATCCGTAGCACAATATTTGCAAATAGACGTGGTGGTATATAAAAGAACATGACCAAATGCCTGATTCCAGGGGTGCAAGGCTGGTTTAACATGAGAAACTGATCACGCAATTCACCATGTTAACAGGCCGAGGAGAGACCTCATAAGATGGTAGCGACCTAGGAAGGACAGTCAGCTGACGAAATTCAGCCAGTGGGAGAGTCTCAGAAAGCCAAGAGGAGAAGGGACTGTCCTCACCAAATGAAGGCCATCTACACAGATGACAAAGACCACCAGTGCAGCCCTTTGCAGCCAGCACCAGCCTCCTATGTTTGGGGATGTCCCCACAGGGAGCCCAGGCAGAATTCCCCACATGCCAGTGGCCACGCCAATGCCCAACACAGTGCCAGGAGGCTGTGAACTCTGTCCCCAGGGTTCTGAGCCAGGACCACTTGCTGTGGACACCTCAAGGACAGGCACCTGAGAGAGGTCCACTTGCTGTGATTTTGGCTCCCCATTGGCAGCCAGGGATCACTGGGAGGGCAGGTGTGACTCCTGACCACAGAGCTATGGGGCAGGAAGGAGGGGGCAGCAAGACCTGCCCAACCCTGAGCCTGCAGCAGGTCAGAAGGTGCCCTTGGGGACAGAGAACATCAGACAGGGCTGTTCTTGAGTTGGGGGCCATCATGCATTGAGAGGTGGAGACCCCTGAGGGCAGGTGGAGACCCCTGTGGACAGCAGGAGAGTCCTGGCCTGACTGAGCAGGGAGGAATCTGCACTGCCTGTGTGTACCCTGATGCTAGAAATCTGGAAGGCTCTGGGCTCTGTTCCTCCAGCCTACCCCAGGGAAGCAGGAGAAGGCCTGACCTCCAGAAAATACTGCCTCTCCCAGGATCAGCCTGGTTATTTGACAGGGTCTTCCAGTACCCTCAGCAGCTGTCTGCACCATCTAATCTATAAATTGCTGATTAGCTATGACAGATTCTGCCTCTCCAATGTCCTCTTAGGGTAGAGGGCCAACAGGGTCACCAAAGCCAGGTGCTTGAGGAGGCAACTAGTGGCCCAGCAGGGATTCAGCCCCTGAGCTGGTGACCCCCCCAGGGCAGGGCAGGGCTAACCACTCAGCTCTCAGCTCCCCAGAGCTAGTCTCCTTGGGGACACCAGGATCTGGCCTGAGGACACACGGCAGGGGTTAGGCCTGCCCATGTGTGCCTATCCCCAGCCCAGGACAGCAAGCCCAGCAAAGGCAGGGACCAGATAGCCTGGGGCCAGCAGGAGTCTGCCTGAGGAGTCACATGTGGCTGCTGGCTGGGCCCTACCTGTCTCTGGTGACCCAGAGGTCCTGTGTGCCCAGTGCACAACAGGCTCCAAGCAGTGAGCTAGCGAGGCCCACCAAGGTAAGGGGCGGCCCAGGGGTCACTTGGGACTGCTCCCAACCCCTGCCATGGCTGCCAGGCCCTGTGAGATCCACACTGGTGGCTCCATCCTGCTTGGGCCTCCCTTGCAGTACTGCTGCTACCCCTGCCCCATCCAAGCTGTCCACAGTAGGAAGGTAGCCAAGCCTGGGAAGAGGTTGAGCCTGCTGATGACTGCCCCAGTCAGTGCCCTGTGGCCTGGAAACCACCAGAAGCGTCCACACAGGGTCTCTGCACCCAGCCTCAGCACCATCCCTCCCAGGCTGGCACTGGGGACTTCCATGATTTCCTATTCCTACGGGTGGCTGCGCCACCTTCCTGGCCGGCTGTACAAACATACCTGGCCCCAGAAGCCAAGGGAGGGAGGAGGCAGGGAAACCAGGATACCAGGAAGCCCCAGGGAAAAGCAAGGTCAGTGCCCAGAAGCTGCCAGCACCAGGTCCTAGAGGGAGATGATGTGCCCTTGCCCACCCTGCCCCAGACTGGCCTAAGTCCTCCATACCCAGTAGGAGGCTCCTAGCCGTGCCCAGTACCAATAATCCAGAGGCATTGTGAACTGAGCAGCAGAGACAGGGACAGATAAGACAGAGAAACCATGGTGATTCCTGCACTACTCTACACTACCCCAGCAGATCCTTCAGGGCTGGGAAGCTGGGGCTGTAGCACCCCTCTCAGCATCCGTGTCCAGCACTGGCCAGGGCTAGCCTCCAAGGCCAGCCTGTGGGTTGGACAGATAGCTGCTCTCCCAAGCAAGGCAATGCAGACATGGTCACAGCTCCTGTGGTGGGGGGAGGCGACTCCCTGTCACAGGTCACCAGGCCTCTGGGCATGGCCCTGGCTCTCCTGCAGCTGATGGTACCACCACCAAGGCTAGCCCTCAGCCTGGGAGAACAGGGCATCCCTCTCCCCTGGGGCAAAGCAGGTCTTAGAACCTTAGGCTGAAGCAGGTCTATGCTCAGTAAGGTAGGAGGTATGTGGCCATGCCAGGGGGCCCCCATGCAGCTGACCAGGTGCCCATCCAGCTGCACATCCTGAGCCCTGTCACTGCCGGCCTGAATGGGCCAGGCCCAAGATGACCCAGCTACCTCGGCCTCCTTTTGAGTGACCACCACAGGTCAACAGACCAGCTGCTTAGGTGAGGTGTAGCAGAATACTGGCAGAGCACTGTGGGGAAGACACACGTGGCAGCCTGCACCCTGCCAGGCACCCAAGGCTGCCACCGAGTTCTAGTCTCACTCTGCATGGCTGCATGCATAAAAGCTCCAGCCGCTCAAAATGTAACAAGGTCCTCACAGAAGTGACTATGCTAGAATGGGGCTGCCGTGTTGGGCCTAACCCAGGAGGCCTGGTGTAGTAGGCAGGGCTTGCAAGGGAAATAATTTAATACAGGACACAAAATTTACAGGATTGTTTTTATAATATCCACCCAAAGAGTGAAACTTAAAATAGTGTGGGAGACCTGTCTGCACACCAGAGACCCAAAGAATCCCTCTGAGGCCCTAGATCCCAAGTCAGTGTCCCACACAAGCCCAGCTGGAGGCCAAGAGCCCCCAACAGTGTCTCATGCCAGTCTGTATCAAGGTTCCACCCTGGGAAGGCCCAGACGTCAGAGGTGGAAGCCAGAAAGTCTGAAGAATGAACGATCTGTGCCAGCAGGTGGAAGGATCTGCACTGGAGCCAGGAAGTGGTCGAGGCTCAAGGTAAGAACCAGTGCTCTCCTGAAGAGCACCACAGCTGTCCATGGTGAGAACCCAAGCTTCTCTGGTGATAACAGCTGGATGCATCAGGAAAGCCAGCACGACAAGCTTCTCCAGGAGACCCAGCGGCACACCATCTTCCCCTCCAGTTGTCTTTTTATGTTATTGGCACCAACCCTCAGGCGGGCCTTGGCACCCAGCACCTCACTGACTCAGTTCAGCTGGGTGTCACAAGTTAATTGCCGGTTGTCATCCACAACACTGGTGTCCTTGTAAGACAGGGTGGTGTGGACACAGGCCAGTGGGCAGAACACAGTGTGGACAGGCAGAGATCAGAAGGATGCATCTAGGCCGGGAGGGGGGATCATCGCTGCTGCCAGAGCTGGGACACGGGGCAGCCTCTCTCCCAGCCCACTGGAGCCCACCCCACCAGCACCCAGCACAGGCTCAGTCTAGCAGCTCTGGATTTGCCCCAACTCATGGCCCCTCCGGCCCCCACCTCAGACCCCAAAGCTATCGATGCCTGGTGCCTGGGCCCCTTCTCTCTACCACACTCCCTGGGGCCTGTGATAGCAGGCATTCCACTCTCCTTCCTATACTATCTTGTCCTGTCCTATCCTGGGCATCATCCTCAGCCTCTGTCAGGAGTCAGGTGGGAAACTGTGAGATGGAGAATGAGGGCAAGGACCTCGGCCCTAGGCAGGGAATCACAGTCCAAGGCCCGGACAGGCTCGCTTGCAGCTCCCCCCACTACTCTTGCCCAAGGCCCTGCTCTGCACCACAGCCCAAGCTCCCAGAGCTCCTTGGCCCACACTCCAGGCTGAGCACAGGCAGCCTGGCACCCCTGCCTAAACACAGCAATGGGCATAAGCACAGGCTGCAGGACCAGGAAGGACAAGGAGGCTGTGCTTCTGCAGGAACCAGTTCCAGGACCTGGAAATCCTGCCTGTTCTCAGTGCTGCAGAGCTGGAGGTGAATAGAGTAATCCAGTAGTGGGGCCTCCGACCTGCAGGACCGCCCCACCAGACAGTGAGGCGACCTGCAAGACCATCCCACCAGACACACTGAGCCAGGCCCCTGTTGCGACCAGAACACAGGCCACACTGGGGTGGACAGGAAAGCGTGGTACCCACCACCACACCCCACAGAGGCTGGGCTGCATCTCTGTACCCACAGGCACCATGCTGTCCATGAGAGCAGGAGCAGTGGGGCAGAAACTGAGCCCTAAGTTCTGCCAGTGTGGGTGCTGAGGGCTGGGCTCCAAGACTGGGTGAAACTCTGGCAGTTGGGGTGTCCCCAGAGGAGGAGCTGGCCCTGGCCCCCAAACAAGGGAGCGGGCCTAGGGTACCATCTTGGAGCACTCACAGACCCAGCCTGGGACATGGCTGTCACCTCCTTGCCAGGGCCGTCCAGGCACCAACCCCACATATCACAGCACTGCTGCCAAGAAGGCCAAATCAGCAATGGAGTTGGTGTCACCACACTTCCTCATGATGGGGGCAGCAGTGACAGTTGCCACAGTGGTACAAGGCAGGTCCTTTTCCCTCTGGCCTGGCTGGCACTTGTCCCTCCACAGGCTCACGGATGCAAAGTGGGCTCTTAGGGTCTGACCTGCACCAATCCATGCTGTGCCACAGAAGACAGTAATATTTACTTCTTAAACATAGTGGCCATAAAGCTCCCAGCCCAGTGGTCCCAGCTGCCACACCAGCGCTAGGCACCGGGTCAGTTGTTAAAAAAGCAAAAGGTCAGCACTGTCTCTCAGTTGCTTTTTAATCGGATTCTGCACCTCCCAGCTTCCGCCACTGCCCTCCACCAGGGCCTGGGCGCCTCATTAATGGGAACGAAGGAGGGGGATGACATCATTTACATTTAATTGTCTTGTTTATCTGCCTGGCACTGCGGTTGTTTTAATAAAGGGCAGAGGCAGACAAAGGCTACATTTGCATCCTGGAAGGGGGGCCTGGTGAGGGTCTCCTGCTTGTTGACATTTATTGTTTGCAAATGAGCTAATCCAATAACCAGATCTGTGCCAAAGCCCTGCTGGAGTCCACCTGCCCTTGCCTGTCTAGACCCTCCAGGAGCCCACTCTGGGCCCGGGGTGGGGTGGGGGGGTGTCCACACCCCATGATAAGCACCCCACATGCAAGCCAGGCTAAGGAGGCCAGTTGCTCGAACAGGGTTCCACAGCAGGAGCCAAATGGGCCTCGAGGGCAGCCTCACTCTGGACCTACTCTTCTCCTGGGCATCAAAGGTCCTGCCTTGTGGGCACCATATGTACTCAGGCCCCTGTCGCTGTGACTGCTGTGGGGCAATGTCTCATGCTCCCCACAGGAAAGAGTCCTCAGTAGCCCTGGGATCACCACAAGGAGTTCCCAGAGAACCCCTCAGGACCCACAGGACAGCCTGTGGTGCAGGCTGGGCTCCCTCGGCGCATCACAGAGCACTGATGCTGAGCCGAGAGGACAGCACATCTCAGGGCTCTGAGGCTGAGGGTGCGGCCCTTCCAAGAAGGACCTGTGGTCCCAGCGCCCCCAGTTGCCAGTGCCCAGGCATCAGAGGCTGCTTGTGGGAGCTGCTTAAAACTGGCAAGGAGATGAGGCTGTTGCAGGGGCAATCGCCCTGCCTGGGTGCATCCTGCATACTCCACAGCCCACATGGAGCCTTTGTCCCATGAACACAGGTGCAGGGAACTGGGGTCCTGGATGCTGGGGCGCACAGAGGGCTCCTGCAGGAGGAAACAGCAAGCACAAGGCACGGGCCACACCCCACTTGCTGTTCCTTCTCCTGGCCCAGGAGGCCCTCTCCCTCTTGGGCTGTGTGTGACCTTTCTGCTCTCCTGAGCTCAAGCCTCCAAGCCCCAGAAAAAGGCATGTCAGCCCATGAGGGCCAGGCCTGGGGGCAGGCGAGACAGGCAAGTCAGAGGTCAAGGCAGGACAACAGTCAGATACTGCCCTGCTGACCCTGACCATAGGTCCCACCCAGTGCTCAGCCTATCCTGCCAAACACAAAAGTCCCACCAACCTGGCGCTGCCCAGCAGGGGGGCACCAAGCACACCCACCCATACCCCAGCCTGTTCTCCTCCTGGGGCTGGAGATCACCTCAAGAGGGTGCCAATTCCTCTTGGAGTGGCCCAGCCATGTGATCCACAGCTGAGTCCTTGCTGCCCTGCCGCCCCTGAAGCCCGTGGGGCAGAGGGAGCTCACTCTGGACTGCCACTGCCAGGGCCTCTTGCTGGGTCCTGAGCCCCAGAGGCTGCTGTCCTGGTCACTGCCAACAGCCTTGAGGCCCAGCCAGATGCAGCAGGAGCCATTGTGAGCTGGCTCCTCTCCCACTTGGCAGCGGGGACCCGCTCAAGCCTCAAAGGACCTGAAAACAGGAGCCTGAGCAATGGACATAGGAGGGCAGCAGCAGGCATCCTGGGGGTGGCAGCAAGCGGAGGAAGGGCTAGGGCCAGGGCCTTGACCTATGCAGACCCAGCATGGCAGGGCACAGTGATGCAATGTCTCTGTGGGAAGGGTCCCATTTCCTTTGGAGAAGGGGCCAAGGCCAGGGATTAGTCATCAGGAAAATGAGATTAAGCAAGCCTGAAATGGAATTAACATGACGTCAAACTACAGAATGTCATTTTCTGATTGCAGCCCTGCAGTAATACGCTTCCTGCTTTAACCCCTTCCTGGCCAGGGATCAGCACTCCCAGGTAGCACCCCAAGAGTGGGGCCCACCAAGGAGCAGTAAGTGGCTGGAAGCCCTACAGACAGCACCCAAGGTTGGAGGAGCCCTGTGACCCACAGACGGACTCTGGCCTCCAGCTGCTGCCCATGCCCAGGTAAACAGACTCCACACATAGACCCTCCGCCCACCTCCTCTGGGGGCTGCAGCCCAGCCCGGGCTCAGGAATAGAGTCTGAGCAGGAAAGGAGGAAGAGGGAAGACAGGAGGACAGCGGGAGAAGGGAGACCACAGGAGTCACAGGTTCCAGATTTCTCCCTGGCTCTGTACCATTCAGTCACCAGTCCCATCCCCGTCATACACATCCACGCGACCTACCTCCCTGGGCCCAAACCCTGTGTTCACCACCACCTGGGGTTGCCTGCACTAATTTTCTTTCCATCCTGAAAGAGGAGGTCGGCTGGGAGGACATGGGCAAGTAGGCTCTAGGGCAGCAAAGGCTTCAGAAGGGTCAGAGAAACAAGACCCTCCCAGTCCCCAACCAGGCACGCACGCACCAGTGAGTGAGGCTCAGGTGCAGAGCCCACCTGTGCACTGCCTGCCTCCTCGAGCTCCAGTGCAAGGTCTTCCTGGGCCCACGTGGCAGCTGTCTCATTGGGGAGAGTGATGCCCGCAGACACACGCCTCCTGCCAGGAGCCTGATGATTAGAGTAGCTACGACCAGCTCACGGTCGCTTGAAGTCTTCTTTAATAATCGGCTTCAGCCTGATCGTTATTTCTCATTTTCGCTGAAACAATCCCTTGTCACGGAGCATGGCCCTTGATCTGCCAAGTCATCATGTCAGGCTGGCTGGGCTGAAGCCACCCGGTCAGGCTTGGGCTGGATCAATAGGCCATGCTCGCCACCAGTAGCTGTGTGTGGAGAGATTTACGGGTGGAACAGTGCAAGGCATTGGCAAGAGCACAGTGGACCTGCACGGCTCCGACAGCCCCGTAGGACTCCCCTCCCCCCGCCCCCGCATTCAGGGTGCACCGCACTGGGACTAAGCCATCCTCCCAGGTGAGGGAGGACAGGGGAGTCACCTTTGGACCCAGCCCATCCCAGATTCAGCCTGGGCTGTGCTGCAGAGGGCCCCTTCTCACCCCTCGCCATGCTCTCGGTGGAAGCAGCCCTTGTCCTGGGAGGGAGAAGCCCTGCGGGAGGAGCTGGATGAGAGCTGGACCCAGGCACCAGCCAGGACCCCCTCGGCCTCTGAGTACCAGTTGCCCACTCACCCTGAGAAGCAGCAGCACCTCAGACAGCAGCCTCACTCCCTGTGCTAAGAAGCATAGCACTGCCACTTGGCCACAGCCATGCTGCTATCTGGGGATCCACATCGGAGGCAGAAGAGGACCGAAGCTCCAGGGTCCAGCCTGAGCTCTGACTAGTGTGATCAGGTGCATCTAATCACAGCTCTGCCCTGCCACAGAGGGGTCAGAGTCCCAGCAGGGATACCTGGACCCACTCTCTCCTGCCCCTTCCTGCTCTGCCCCCACCCTATTCTGACCTGGACTGTGGAATTGTCCGAGTCTATTTAGAGCAAGCAGCCAAAGGATCCAAGCCAAGCCAGTTCTTCCTTCAAGGGGAAGCTGGCCACACATAGTCCCCATGGTTCTCATGCTGGCTGGACTCTCGTGGGAGGGTGACAGCAAGGCCCTGCTGGCGGCTCCCAAGAGCAATGATAACTGTCACACTCTCCACTGAGAACTCAGAAGGACCTCATTTCTAAAACTGGAAGCCAAATATTTACTCAGTGTTTCAGGACTCATCAGAAGCCGCAGATGCCAGGAAGAATAAACTTGCTTTCTGAAAGGGCCAGCTAGGAGGGTGGCAGCACACCAAGCCACGTGGCCTGTGCCCGACCTCCCCTCCCCTGCAGCCCCTGACAGCCCAGGGCTCAGGACAGTTTCTGGGATTCAGACAGTGTTTGTGGGCAGCTGAAAAGGATACCAAAGTAATGGGGGGCACCATGTATCACATCCTCCGAGGAATCACAGTGCCATAGAGAAGGGCACGAGAGCCACCACTCCTAGGACAGGTACGAGAGTTCTCACAGGGGCGAGAAACTTCCACAAGAAGATTGGCCAGAGGATCCTGGAAGACAGTGGGTGGCTGGGGGAGGGGAGGCCTTGTGGAACACACATGGTCTGGCACAGCCAGGGAAGCTTCCAGGAATGAGCATAGAGTGATTCTGGGTCCACGGGAATCATTCTGTCAGTGAGGCAGGTGCTATGTGCTCAGCAGCAGCAACTCAGATGCAAACTCAGGGGGTCAGGGGCTCTGTTGCCCCTGGTGCATCCCTGTCACTTGTAGTGAGGCCTGAGGAGCAGCAGATGGAGTTGGGAGGAGACCCAGCCCCCGTCAACCTGTGCACCAAGCAGGGGCATCAGCACAGTGCTCCCCTGTTCCCCCTGTGCACCGAGGCAAGTAGGCCAGCACTGTTTGCGGGAGATTCAGGCAAGCAGCAGCCACAGTGATAAGGGCAATGCTGCTAGGGCCTGATGCTGTGTAGGAAGGAAGGCAACACCGGTGCAGCGGGAGAGGACTGTGTCGCTCTGGAGCTAGGCCACCAGGAGCACAGGTACAGTTTCTATTTAGTCAGCTTGACCAGCCAGCAGGAGCCCTCACTGCCCTGGCCTTCTGGGTGGTCTGAAGCAAGTCCATCTTACTCTGAACCTGCCTTGTGGGGTCCACAGGACTAGTGTCACTGTGGCCTGAGTGTTTGCATCCCTCAAGCCCCAAGGTGACCATATGGGGAGGTGGGGCAGCTGCGAAGTAATGCAGTCACCAAGTGGAGTCCCTTGCATGAGGTCAGCACCCCAAGACCAGGCCCTGAGACTATCTGATCTCTGCCACCTCCTGAGAACACACCCAGGAGGTCAGTCAGCCCTCTCCAGACCCCTAGACACCCACGATGGCACCAAGTGTTGGGCCTCTTTTTCCCTGGGTGCCGCCCGGTCCTCTCGGGCCATGGACTTCTCAGGCCCTAATGACAGACCTTGTCTCTGCCTAGATACCAGCAACTGTTCTGCAGGCAGGGCAGGCCTCTCTATGGGACACTGAGAACCTCAGCAAAGGCAGCTCTCCCACGGTCCCAACATTGCCAGGCCACAGATAATCAACACCTTCCTTCCAGAAGAGAACAGCTTCACACGCACGGCATGACACCATCCCCAGACTGCACAACCAGTGGTGCTGTCTGTGCTGAGATGGTATCGACTGCAGCTCAGAGCCTGCACCTGGGTGAGTGCATTATCTCCTGTCTGCTGTCATCCCAGACACAGTCATGCTCCAAGGCCTGATGACAGGAGGCCCCAGGCTCTGTCTGTCAGGGTGCGGGCTTGTGGTAGGGTGGGGAGCGAGGCTGCCTGAGTTCTAGGCCCCAAACTCAGATTTCCTATGTCCCTGCCATCAGTCCAGAAGCACCGCCTGACCAAGAGCAATAGTCAGCTGGGAACCACACACTACCAGGCCAGTGCTGCATGAGTCTTTGCTGCAGGAGCAGAAGACAGTGCCCATGGCTACAGGGCAGGGGGGCCCTGGCTCCCAACACACAGGTGCACAGGCTGGCCAGCCTCCGCCATCCCCCAGAGCTACACAGCTACCTCTCCAGGCCCAGCTGGGCAGGGGCCTCGCAGATGGCACTGAAGGAGCTCGTGAGCACAGAAGACAATGGCACGTCCGTCTGCCTTTTATGGGCTGCTCTGCACCCAGGGAAGCTGGGTGGAACAAATGAGATTGGAATTTTATGATTCTTTTATAGCATTGCTCTGCAGATAGCTTTTTTTAATTAGCTTTTAACTGACACCTTTGGCAACTCTAAATAATTCACCAGCCCCAACCCCCCTCATCCAGCCAGGTGTATGGAGCAACCACCTCTGTCCCGTTCACTACCAGGATGTCAGGCTGCAGCACCACAGCCAGCGGGCAGAGGCCCCACAGGGACAGACTGCACTAACCAGCTTCCATCCTTCCTGCCCAGGACACGCCAAGGTGAGCAAGGGGGACTGGAGACCAAGGTGAGTGAGCAGGAGTAGAGGCCATGAAGGCAACCTCCTGCACCTTTCCCTAGGACCTGGGAAGCCCAGGAATAGGTGATGGCACAGACGCAGGCATGGATAAGGGCACTACCAGCTCTAGGCGAGGTGCCCTGTGCCTCAAGTGTAATGGGAGGACCCTCACAGGCTCCACCACACTTATGCCCATCCCAGATCCTAGGTCCCTGTGCAGTGGCCAGCTGTTCCAGAGTGGTCCTGGGAGCCTGAGGAGTCCCACACACAAGCTGCTCCCATGCAGCCTAGTGACACTGATCTAGGCAGAGATGAGCCATGCAGGGCAGAGGCCCGAACTGGGCATGGTGAGGCCCCTGCTCCTGCCCACCCCTGAGACCCATAGCACTTGGCCATAGTTCCTCAGCTCCCCGGAAGGGTCTCTGTGTCCCTGGCTCCTGGGCACTGGGCCATTTGGGGTGGAAAGTGGTCCCCTGAGAGCTCACTAATCAGCCAGGCCTGGTGCTGGGGCTTTAGTCTCTGCTCAGCACCGTGTTCCTTGTCCCCAGTCACAGATGGCAAGGACAGAGGTGATGTCTAAAGATGGCAGAGCTCCAAACCCCCTTCCCCATGTGCTGCCCACACAGCAGTCCTGGATGGGGGCTCCAGAGGCCACCGTCTCCCCACAAAGTGTGCCTTGGCCATCTCAGCCTTCACCACAGGCCTCCAAAGCAGAGGTGGGCTTGTAGCCCATGGCACCTCCCTGCACGCTGCCCTCTGATTCCCTCGACAGTAAAGGCTCATAGTGGCCCCTTCTTGCCCAAAGCCACTATCAGCATGGTTGGCCCTTGGGCAGGGTCAGAGAGGTACACTTTCCAGTGGGGAGGCAAGCTGCATCAGACCCCAACTCTGTTCCACTGGGCCTCCTGGAAGGTTTGGGGCCCGGGGATGCCTTGTTACTCAATCAGAAGGGACTGGCATCTCTCATGGCAGGGCACTGGACACAACCCCAACAGATCACATAGCTGTCAGTGTCCTTCGAGACACGGGTACATATTAGCAGCTGTGTCCTGAGAGTGACTGCCATGCCCAGGGGGCTCTGATGCTTCTGCACCAGAGCCAGCTACAGCTTCACTGGCCACTGACCGTTGACCTTGCCCACATGCCTGTGCCTAAGAGTGCCCACCTGCTCACCCCTGCAGAAAGGGGGCCACAGCCACAACCCACACAACCCCTTACTTGCTGCAGGCCTCTCTCCCTGTGCAGCTTCTCCTGGGTCCTCTCCTGTGGCAAGGAACCCCAGCCATACCACACCTGGAAGATGGACCCAGTCATCTTACTGCACTACCTGGGGCCATCACCTGCACTGTGGGCTCTGGAAAGCTGGGTCCTGAGAGCACCAGGCCTGACAGCTCACACCTGCCATGGTGGCCTCAGCCTGGAGGCCCGACACATCCTCTGCACAAGGAAGCACAGGGAGCTGGGCTGCCACCTCAAAGCCCAATGTCCCCCAGCTCTGTCTCCAGGGCTTTCACCCAACCCCTCCCCCCACTGTAGCTGCAGGTGCCAGGCACCTGAGGCCCAGGTCCAGAACCCACTCGCACACTTGCACATGCACACACATGTGCACATGCTCATGCACACTCCCCCAGCCCATACACCAGAGTGATGCTGCCCAGCTATCAAAGCCCTCTACTACTCGCTGCCCACTCTGCCCTGGCCCCAGCTGACCCTGATTCCTGTTCCCTAGTGGATAAGGGATCCACACACAGAGAAGAGCAGCAGCTGCCACGTCACGTGCTGCGGAGCTTCACACCTGGGCCAGTCAATGTCTGGTGCTTTCAGGTGCTCTGCAGATGCTTGCAGGGTGATGGGGCCAGCGCCTCTGCACGGAGCACTCAGCAAGTGCTGTCTCACTAACAGGGTGTGACTGTCCCCACACCTGCCCGGGAGGAACTGCCACTGCGGTCTGCTTCCCAGTAGGGTTGGGGCTCAGAGTGAGTAAGCCACTGTCCAAGGTCACACAGAAGTGATGTGACTCAACCCCTGCCTAGCTGGCCACCCACACTAACCTGTAATCCTCCCCAGGACTCTGAGGCAGGCAAATCTCTTAGTCCACAAATGGGACCTAAGGGCTCAGTGCCCTGGCCTTGGCCATGGCTAGCTGAGACCCCATCCATGTCTGGGCCTGAGGATGGGGCTGCGCTGGTGTGGACATTTGCCTCAAGCAGGTTGCCACGTACAGCCCTCACCACATGACTTTTAAGAAACGGCACCTCATTAGCTGATTGCCGGCTCGCGCTGCTGCCAACCCCTCCCAAGACGTCTGGCCGCAGCCCGGGCGCTCACATATGCCGGGCGGCCCTGCCAGGCAGGCTGGCAGCTCTCCTTGCCTGGCACGGCTGGCAACACCCCCTCTGGCTTGGCACCCAACAGCAGCTTTTGGTTGATTCTTACATGTTCCTTGCCCTACCTGGCCACAGACCCAGCAGTGGTGGGAACCAGGGAGGCCAGCCCTACCCACCTGCAGCCACATGCAGGGTCTCCACCCTGATCCAGCCTGGTGGGCCCCGCCCCTTCCCTGGTACCATGAGGGGGAGGGATCTGGTTCTGCTCCCTCTCTAAGAAGCCAAACACCCTCATTCTCTTAATTATTGGAGAACAGATTTTCCCCAAATAATTAGGCAATTTAAATCATACAATCTTTCTCAGAGAACTATATTTAACCCTGATTTGAATGTAATTTACACGTCTCAGCTTCCTAAAGCAGCTCTGGAAGCCAAAACACGGATCAAATATTTTTTAAATGTCAAATACTGCTTAATGGTGAATGATGCTGAGTTTATTTGTACAGATAAGTGTTTGATCTTCTACTCTCTTCTCCCCCAAAGTAATTTTTCCTTAATCCATATGATACCCCAATTTCTCTAATAACCGGAGGATTGAAAGTGTTTGAGAGGCTCTCGAATTTGTAAAGCATTTTAAAAGATGCATATTCAAGATTGAGACAGAAACACTTTCACTGTAAGTGTTAGAGGAATTCATTAAAGACAGAAGAGTGTTGGTGCTGGGTTCCCCCTTCTCCTAGAACCCCACCCCTGTCTGGCAGGGAGGGAGAAGGTATGGGAGCCACAGTTGCTCTTGAGGTCTGCCCTGGACATGACATACTCGGCTTCATGACTGGGTGAAAAACTCCCTCTCTCATAGAAAGGAAGGGACAGACTGCCAGGGCCTCTCATCGTCTGTGGCAACCTTATGGCCACCAAGCAGACAATCTCCGAACCCCAAGCTGAGATGTGCATAGCTGTCTGTACCAAACTCAAGGTGGCATCTGTCCTGGGTTTTCCAGGACTCAGAGTCTCCTAGAATACTAGACTTTCAGCCTCCAAACTGAGAAAATTAGTCAGGTGTCTTAGTTACTTTGTACTCATTGCTGGGACAAATACCCAACACTCAAGTGAAAGAAGGAAAGGTTTATTTAGCTCACAGTTACTAGAGGTTTCAGTCCATACTCGGCTGGATCTAAGGCAGAGAGGCACAATGCAGAGGCCAGCAGTTCATGGCAGCAGCACAGCAACAAAATGGTGACAGAGGCAACCAACCAATCACGGCAGCAGAGCAACAGCCCCAGTCTGTCTCTCTGTCTCTCTTTAAATTACATCAGGCTCTCTGCTTTAGCCTATCCGCCTCCGGCCACACCTATAATTTCCAGCAGTACTCAGACCCATAATCTCATCAGTACTAAAATACATAATCCCAGTGACTCATGAGTCAAGTCTCAATCTATAGAAGTCCCTGCCCCATGATTGCATGAGGCTTTGTGGACACAACTAGACATAAACCATAACATCAGGCACACTGGTACCCACTTTAATTCCACCATTCTGGAGACTGAGGCAGGAAGATGGAAATTTTGAGCTCAGTTTGGCCAAACTGGTGACTTGGCAAGACTCTGACTTAAAATCAAAAGGGTTGGGGATGTCGCTCTGCAGCAAAGTCCTGGTTCCAGCCTCACTGATCAGGGAGAGGAAATCCTGGGAAAGTTTCAGACAGTTCCAGAGTCGCACACCTGACTCTACTTTCAGTAGCTCCTGTCACCGTCTGCCACCTCTGAGCGCCAGCACTCTAGGGCCTTGTCTTTGTTCAGCCCTGTCTAGGCCACATCTAAAGACAACATTGGTAGACACCTGTCCCATGGGCACCAGTGGCACCCCCTCTTGCCCCACAACATCACAATCACCATCCCTGCTGACCTACACAGCGAACATCCATGTGGGTTCTTCAGGCCGGGTCTGCACCTGTGCTCCCAACAGCCTGAGCACTGCTGAGCTTCCTAAGCTTCACACAGCTGCCTAAACTGCTCTGACTTCCTAGGAAAAATAGTGTCCCCAACTCTTTTCCTGTAAGGTCTCGAGAGAATGAAAAGGTTTAGGGGCTCTTAGGTGATGCAAAGGTAGCGGCCACATGTTGCATCTGCTCTGGTCACCTGGTGAGGTCCAGGTGGCCTTTGCCAAATAACTCGTTTCTCTAGTTTATCTTTCATTAGTTAAGAGATAAGAAAAAGTTGCCTCTTCTTGGCTGCTTGTGAAACAATTCACGTGGGAGGGCATCTCTTCCTGGTGGTACATCATCTGTTATTTCCAATAGCAACCAAGATGCACCAGCAACATTTGGTTTCCAGACCTCTCTGCCTAAATCCCAAGCCCCTCTGTGTCTGCCTTCCAATACTTCGCAGAAGATGGTTTTGCCCTGTGTTTCTCTACTAACAAAAAGCACTGCTTTTGGTGCCTGGTCACACTTCCTTGCTCTCCCTGCCTGACCCAGCCAAGCTGCACATTCTAGATTTGGGAGACAGAAGCCCAGGATTTCTGGGGGTCCACTTCTCCCAGGCGGTGCTGTGTGCGCAACCCCGAAGGTCTCTCTTGCTGAGACATGGTCGCTCTGGCTACAGCACTGGAGCCACATGCAGCTGCTTTTAGACTGCAGCGGGATGAAACCGCAGCTCAGTGCCAGGAGCAAGAGTGGGAAGTCCCCGGAAATGTGGAGCACAGACATCACCTCCTCAGTAGGGTAAGGGCCAGAGGGAGCATCTCAAAAGAAGCAGAAAAAATATTGGACTAAATGAAAATGCAAACTATCAAAACAGGGGAGGACCCCACATCATTTAAGGAAACTAGAAACTGAAAACTAGACTGAACAAGGAAAAAAGAAATAATAAAAAAAATTTACTGAAATCAGTGAAATTGAAGACAGGAAAACAGCTGAAAAAATTTACATAACCAAAAGATCCTAAAAGAAAATCAGAGGTGAATGAGGTGGTTACACCATCCCAGGCACCCTAAGGAGCTAACATAAAATCAGGGTGGCTCTGTACACACACTTGAAAATGTGAGATGAAGCAGAGCAGCTCCTGGACAGGAGAAATAAGGGCCCTAAACAGGTAGGGATCCAGGTGAAAAGGAGTGACAGTCACTAACTGCCTTCAAAGCAGAAATCAGCAGGCCCACAGTACACTGCCCCACAGGCAAGTCCTACTACCTGCAAAAGGACTAATTACCATTTGTGCAAAGCAGAACAAAGGAATGCTTCCTACCTCATCCCATAAGACCTCTATTGCATTAATACCTGAACCAGATGAAGACATCACTAGGAAAATAGCTCTCATGAACATGGATGTGAACATCATCAGCAAAATATTGTCAAGTCGAACAACATGTAAGCATAATTATACACCATGCCCACATGGGGTTTATTCCAAGTACAATTTTCCATTTGGAAACCAATGAAAGAAGGAATCTATCTCCTAGAACAAATAAGCAAGTATAGTTATGTTAGCCAAGAGACCTGGCTAACATAAAAGTCAAATGCTCTCTGACACACTAGTAAAAAACATCTGGAATTCTTTTCTTAAATGGTAATTATAGCAAACTATCAACAACAAAGTCCCAAACTGTGACTCCTGCATGCTGAACACTGTGGAGCTCTGAACAACCCCCACCTGGACCAGGAGGCTCCTCGTGATGGGGCCCATATGGTCACTGCAATTTTGGTGACATCCAAGAGAGCTCTTCATAGACAGTGCCAACCCATCCTGAAGTTTGTACTGAAAGTTAGGAGACCTAGAACTGCTCGAGAGTGAAGTTGAAGGACTCAGACTTCACCATCCCACTTGGTTAAAGGACAGAGGAGTGGATGCCTGGGACCGGCAGCCTGCACACATGGCAAGAGAGGGAAAGAGGATTGTGGCCCACTATGGCTCTTGTTGTTTGCTGCCATCTGTGCCTTGGGTACTGCCCCTCACCATGCTACCCTGGCTTGGAGCCAACTCACTATGAACTGAAATCTCTGCACACTGTGAGCTAGATACACCTTTCCTTTCTTAACTTAGGGTGTTAGGTATTTTATCTCAGCAACAAGAGAAAAGTAACTAAGGCATAGTATGAGGACAATTTTGCAGAAATTATATCAAATGAATCATAGACCCAAATGTAAATGGTAAAACTATAAAACTTTTAGAAAAAAACACAACCTCGGGGTTGATGGTGAGATTTTGGTTACGTCAACCAAAGCACAGTCTAGAAAAGAAAAAATTGGCAAGTTCCTCTGTGTGTGTGTGTGTGTGTGTGTGTGTGTGTGTGGTGTGTGCATACATGAGAGAGAAAAGCAGACAGACAGACACACAGACACACAGACATAGAGAGAGAGACAGAGACTGGGGACTAAACCCAATATCCTCACACTGAACTGCATACACAGCCGTTTTTTTATTTTCAGACAGAGTCTCACTAAATTGCAGAGTTGCCTGGGCTGGTCCTGAATTTGCAGTTCTCCTGCCTTACCCTCCCCGAGAGCTAGAATAACAGGTAAGTAGGACCTTTATAAATGAAAAACTTCCACCTTAAGGAACTTATCATTTAGAGAATAATCAGACAAACCACAGGCTTAAAGAAAAATCTTTGCAAATCTCATACATATCAGGTAAAGAGCTTGTACCCAAGATATATATATATATATATATATATATATATATATATATATATATATGTGTGTGTGTGTGTGTGTGTGTGTGTGTGTGTTAAAACTTCACAATCGGGAAATAAGCAAGGCAATTTTTAAATGAGGAAGATGTCTGAACAGACATCTCACTCAAAGTAGCTGAGCACATGGCAAGCACACATATGAAAAGCTGCTTGAGATCATTTCCATTAAGGAATTGCAAATTAGAACAATGAGACACCACTACGTGCATGTATATGGGGTGGCACATTTCCAAAACGTGACAATGCCAATTGCCAGAGACCGTGTGGAGCAGCAGCAGCCCCCTCATTGCTGGTGGCAGTGCAGGCCAGGCCACCACTCTGGAAGGCAGTCTGGCAGTTTCTGACAATGCTAAACATAGTCCTACCATATGAGCCGGCAGTTGAATTCCTAGGTGTTTACCCAACTGATTTCCCAACGTATGTCCACACAAAAGCCTGTGTGTGAATGTTTACGGTAGCTTTGTTCCTAATTGGTGGAAACCGGAAGCAACCAAGATGGCTTGGACAGGTTGGCGGATGAGCAAGCTTTGCTGTTGCCACCCAGACCAGGGAGCTATCATCAGCAAGAAAGAGACATGGAGGGGCCGGCCTCAGAGGCACAGAGGACCCTCCGTGCATGCTGTGAGGAGACACCAATCTGAAAGGCTGGTGCCATGTGGTTCCCATGCTGAGACATTCTAGGAAAGGCAAAGCCACGGAGCCAGGAGAAAGACTGGGGGGCCTGGCAATCCGGTGAAAGAGACTGACCAGGTGGAGCACAGGGCTCCGGGCACTGGCAGTTCCATAGGGCACACAGGTGTGAACATTGTCATGAGGGTGGCTGAGTCCCACTACTGGCTTCCTGGGCCTTCCCATTTTATAGCCCTCAAGCTGTGGGCTCCTCAGCCTCCATAAACCTGGGAGCCGCCCTGGTGGTGCTTCCTGGTGTGCATGTGACCTGGGTCCTGCTGCTGCTGCTTCTCTGGAAAGCCCTGCAAACAGACAGCTACACACACAAAAAAATGGTACCTGTCACATGTGTTCACAGCCAGCACACACGCATGTGCACACACAGACACACAAGGCTCCCCACTCTGACAGCAGAAAGCCAATAAGCAACAGCCCAGCAACACCCAGAGCCCACACTCGGGGTTGCACGGGATGCCCCAGCTTGAGGGACCTTGAATGTAGCACCAGCTGGGGCAGGAAGTACACATGATGGCCTGGAACCTCTGGGAGCCAGGGAGTGAGGACACTCAGGGGCCACTGGGCAGGGTGGGCAGAGAACGTGGGAGGCAGGGAGAGAAGGAGCCAAGTGTGGGACAAAGGCTCCAAGCTTGAGATCAGAGTGCACCCAGCCAATGAGTACAAATAAAAAGGCAGATGCAGACGCGGCAGTCTCCAGAGCAGAAGCCCTGATCATCCTCTATTGTGAGCCCCTCAGGAAGTGGGGCAGTGGCCACCTGCCACAGCACAGCCTGGTAACGGGGTGCGGACTGCACAGTGTGACACCTGACAATGCCACCCAGCAGTGATCCAGTTCAACGTCCATGGTGACCACTGGGGTCACAGTGTTGGCCCCGAAATCATGGATGGAAGCGTGCTCTGCCTCTGTGGCCCTCGTCCCACTACTGCCAGTCCACCTGTGAGAAACACACTAGACACCATCCAGGGGAGGGCATTCTATAAAAATCTGGACTGGTTCTCCCCAGAACTGTACAAGTCATCAAAATAAGGAATATCAGAGACACTTGCAGAACAGGGGAACCCAGGAATGTGACAGCCAGGGGTAGCATGGTGGCCTGGTGAGTCCTGGGACAGGAAGGGGACACAAAGAAAACAAGGATGGCCTGACATTTGCCCTCACCCGCTTCCAGACAGCACAGGTACCCCACAAACATGAGGGTTAAAGATGGGCACTGAGTTCTGCTCATGGGAAATCTCTATATGTCAGCCCAACCCTTTCCATAAACCTAAAGCCATTCCAAAACACGCAGCTTACTTTGTAAAGAGGCAAGCACTTTATAGCAGGTTTTACACACTGAAGCCTGTGCACCCTGTTCTTGGGAACTTATTCTCATGAATGAGAAAAGTAACAAAGAAAAAAATAGAGAGAGGGAATGCTAAACTTTGAGTTTTACTCTGATTTAAAGTAGGACATCAAGGTAAGGGGCTGTGTTCCCCGCTCATGAGCAGAGGTACATGTGTTGGGGAGAGAGCAGTTCTGCGCAGTGCTGTATGCCTCCCTGAACAGAGCAGCATCCTGGAGTCAGCCCCAGGCCTTGTGGCAGCAGTGCAGAGCAGTTTATGTCCTCAGAGAAAGACAGAAGACCTGGCCTGGAGATTAACCCTGCCAGGTCCTGGGCTGCTCACAGCCGGAGCAAGGCCATTAGCGCGCCCATCTCCGCCAGGGCTGGGGAAACGGCCCATGCGGGGTGCTGCATGCATGGCCTCAGCTCAGCGCCTCCTGCCTCCAAAACACACTCTTTGTTAAGTGTAATGGGTTTTAGGGAATTTATTTTGCCAATTTTAGAACCCACCATAAAGAAGAAATATGAGAGAATTTTATGAGGTGTAGTGTATATCTTTAATACTCGTATTTTTTCTCGAAATGCTGAGAATATCAATTACGTTTATGGCTTCATGAGGAGGTGCTCCAACCCCACGGCTGGCAAAGCCAGGCTTGGCAGAAAATAAACAGTGGAGACATGGGGCCCAGGGCCTGCAGGCTCAGACCTTGGGGGCCTTTGAGGGGCAGGCTGGCTTCAGACAGTCCAGGGCTAGCCATCTGGGGTCTTGGTACTTGGGGTTAGCATATGTGCTCATGCACCGTGCACAAGTTACACTGTGGATGTGCCTCTGTGTGTGTGTGTGTGTGCTGTACCTTGGGCCCTGTGAGGATAGACCTGTGTACATGTGTGCCTATGTGTGCACATGTGTATGTGTTTGTATGTGCTTATTAGCATATGATGTGCATATATACACCTGTGTGTTCAGATATGTACACTTTGTGTGTATGTCTGTGTGTATGTGGTGTTTGTGTGGCATTGTGATATGTGTTGCACATGTGTGTTACATGGTGTACATGCAGGTGTGTTCCGTGTGTGTGTGTGTGTGTGTGTGTGTGTGTGTGTGTGTGTGAGACAAGCATGTGCAGGGATGCACCTGGTCCCTACATCAATTACTTTTCCTAAGAACAGTCCTTTGGCAAGGAGAGGAAGGAAAGAGGGAAAGAAAGAAGGAAGGAGAGGGGAGGGAAGGCAAGAACGAAGGAGGTAGGCAGGGCCTGGGAACCAGGAGCACCGCATTCCAACCCCAGATGGGTCCCTCCTCCCTGAGAGCAGCAGCCCCGCACCCATCCTGGGCAGCAGCCTGATGCTCACAGGCCTCTGGCTCAGCCCCTGCCAAGTGAGTGCCACACCCTCTGGGCCCACGCAGACCCCATGGTTCCTCTGTGTGGGCCTGTCCACTTAGTTCCCCCCAGCTGGGCTGGAAGAAGCCAGACATCAACACTGCACAGGCAGGGTGATCTGGGGTTTCTGGGGCTCAGGGCTCAGGAGCTGAGCAGGCAAGCCTGCCCTCCCCCAGGGGAGTGAGGGGGCCTGGAGCTGCAGATAGGGGCCTGGGACCCAGGGCTGCCCCACATCTGCCCACACAGCCCTGGGGCCAGAAAGCAACAGTATCACTACACTGTGTACCCCAGGGGGGCTGGGGAGCCTGCAGACTCACACAGCAACACACACACACACACACACACACACACACACACATGTTCTAACTCACATGAACACAAGCACACATGTGCATGCCAGCTTAGAGGGGCCTCTGTCCCTAGAAGATAGCCACACCATTGTCCCACTCTGGGGAGACCCAAGCCCCTCCCAACAGCCCTTTGGGGCAGCATGTGCTCTGGGCATGACCTGCAAGGGGCGCCCCTCGCCCGCACTGCTTAGCTGTATTTACTGCTCCAACGTGCGCGTTTGTTTAAAATCTGCTGCAGAATTCATCCGCTCTGCCACTTACACAGCCATTATCGGCCATCGCAAAAGTGCCGAAGAGAGAGTCATAAATGGCCATGATTTACGAGGCAGCAAGAACACGAAGCGAACAGGAGAAAATTAAATCCTTTACCTACAGATTATTTATGAGCACGGCTGACTCACGCGGCCACACTGGGTGAGCACTGGCCTGGGTGCCTGTTCCATGTCCATTCTGTGCTGGACTCTGCGTCGGTCCCCAGGGCCCATCCCCCCATCCCCCACCCAGCCCAGGACCCAGGCAGGGCCACACCCTGTCCCAACACACCTGCATTTGCTCTGCAGCCTTATGAATGCTCTGCCCCTCTCTGAGCCTCAGTTTACCCCTCTGAGTCAAAGTGGGCTCTAGAATTGTGCAGTCACTGGGCAAACTAGTGCTTCTCACCCCACCCAAGGCCAGAATCTTGAGGAAGCCTGCTAACCTCACAGCCTGTTTCCAGTCTAGCTACTCAAACCGATAACTGAGCAGGCTTCAGATAGGGTGATTCACCCAGACACCCATCAATGGGGAGCTGCTCCTGCTCGTGGCCTGCACTCAAGGCATTGTCCACCAAGAACCCAGGCTGGGCTGAGCAGTAATGCTGCAGCTTGGGCCCTGGGCATGCTCCAGCCAGTCCATGGAAGCAGGCCCTGGATCCTGAGGGCTGTGTGGGGTATGGCAGGGACAGCCCTCATGCCACAGGAGTCACAGAGATGCTCTGGCTCTGGGACAGGATGCAGGCTTCTGGGGATAGCCCTGCCCACCTGCCAGCCAGATGTGAGGCCTGGGGGCTGGAGGGCCTGACCCCAAAGTCACCTCCTTCCTGCTGTCCCTGCCCCTGCCCACAACCTTCCTCCGCAGAGCTGTCCCACCAAGAGGACTCCAGGTTCCCAAAGTCCCAGAAATGCCACCTTTCCTTGGGGATAGCAAGAGATTCCTGATAGCAGAAGCCAGCAGCTGGTGATAGGATTTTTCCATTTGTCTGGTTTCCACCTGTTTTTAAGAAGAAAAAGGCTCCTGACACGGCCATAGGCCCCATTGTGGGCTTGGAAATACACAGGACCTTTCTTAGAAAATGAACTTGATTTTTCAATCAAAGTCCACTGCACACCAAGACTGAGCCCTGAGAAGGCATTTCCCTTGCAAACAGCCAAGGCACCAATACCCCAACCCCGACCATGAAAGACCACAAAACCACGTCCACACCTACTCTTGGTCCAGGCCCAGCCAGTGCCTCCCCCTCAGAGAAGACCCAAGCACTACACTGCCTGCTAAGCTTAGGTCCCAGGCCATGGCTGGGCAAAGCTCCTCTAGCTCAAGCCACCCATGCAAGAGCTGGGGGCTGGGTCAGGGGAAGGCTAAGGTTGGCCTCAATCTATGCACCCCAGCTATCTCTCTGCCTTTGATCCCAGATGCTGACCTCAGCACCCAGGACACCAAGATCCCTGCCCACCATCAGCTCCCCAGCCCCTGTATCTGGCTGTGTACCAGGAACTCCAATGGCACCCCATTTTGTGGCCTCATGCCAAACCCTGCCCGCCCTGTCACCTGGTTGGCCTGACTACAAGACACCAGTGTTGGGCAGGCTGGGCAGCCATGATGGCACCCTGGAGGGCTCAGGGGAAGGGACACTCTGAGAAGTGACACTCTGATCATGGCTGAACCCTGAAGGAAGGACAAAGGAGGCCATGACGTTGCTGCCATAGGCAGGATACAGATAGGGGCTGCGGCAGCACAGGACAGCAGGGCCAAGGACACCTGCTTTGAAGCATCGGGCTTATTCTGGTCTCAGATCTTGTAGAGAAGCCAGGTCTTGCCTGATCCTGGCTTTACTGTCCCTATCTGGATGAGGAGGGACATTCAAGGGGACAGGTCCTGTTCAAGGTCGCTGGCCAGCCAGCTCCCTGCCAAGACCCTGTCCCTGAGGGCTACCTGGGGTCACCCACTGTAACCCCACAGACAGCCTGGCTCAGTCATCCTGGGAATAGTCACGACCCCTCCATTGCATGCTCATTTTCTTCCAGCATAATTGAAAAATCAATATGTTGCAGAATTTCTGTGCAAACTACAAACACAATCATCTCCAGTCACAGAGCGCTGAGCCATGGCATGGCAGCTGCGCCCTGCAAGGCTTGGACTAGCTGGGGATGCTGACCCTGGGCTGTCCACAGATAGCCCTCGGCCAGCTTCAGGGGTGCCCTCCTGCCCAGAGTGGGGCCTCACTCCAGACCCAAGCAAGCCTTCCCCTCTGTGCTTCCTGTTGCCTGCGCTTGACTCATAAATGATGGCACTTAATGAGCAGTGTGATAAGTCTATTAATCGTAAGCATAGTTGCGCACGGCCACACCACACCTGCCATCAAATGGATCCAAATGGAAACTTACTACGCTTTTATCAACTCAGCCTCCCAAGCCACAGAGCAATCTGGGCTTCTGCAGTCAGAGTCATTGGGTTTTATGGGTTTGCTCAATTTTGCCCAAGGGACAGATGGCACAACGCAAGGAGAAAGCCGCCTCATCTCTCCACTAGGAGGCTGAGCCAAGGCCAGGCCCAGATGTCACCAGTAGGCTCAAGACTGCACACCTGGCACCCGGCCCCCAACCCCCAGGACATGTTCACCCTCAGGAGCCTGTGGACCCCAAGCAGGGAGCCAGAATAAGCCTAAACTCATGTCACCCAGCTGGCTTGGACCCCCAGTGGACAGAGCCCTCTCCCATGGGGGCCAGGGCCCCATTTGCTGGCTGAAAACCTTGCCACACAGCCCCAGATGAGGGGCTGCACCCTGATTCTGTCTGTGCTGCCTCTGCCCACCTTGCCTGGCCATGGATTCCAGAGCTGGACCTGTCTCATAGGCACTGATGATGGTGATCCAGAAGCCAGGTGCCCCACATCTGCCCACACCCACCCTGCCACCCTGGTCTCAGCCTCCTATCTAGATAGCTTAGTCCCTCCCTAAGCATGGCCTAGGGAGGGTGGCTCCAGAGCCCAGGACAATAGGAGCCTCATCCACACCTGTACAGCCAGCCCCACCCCATCTCCCTTCTGCTGGTCTGTCACTGTTGATTTCCTTCCCAAGTGCACCTGCCTACTCCAAAGTGTGCACCTTCTCCGGGCCCCTCCCTGCACTTCTGTGCCCACTGTAGGGACGCAGCAACACTAATTCACCCCTTGCACTGACCCAAGCCTGTCCCTCAGGCCAGGTGCCCCACCTGGACCCCCACACCTCCTCCACCTTTCACCTAGCAGCAACAGCACCTGCTTGAGGCTACCAACCCCTCTGTCGCACCTGATCCAGGCCCCAACACAGACCAGCTGATGCTCCGGGGTCTGTGCAGGAGTCTGTCCCTTGTGGTTTGCCCTACGTGGGCACCCAGGCAGTGACTCCGGCCCCTGCCACTGACAGCCATCCCTCATCTGTGCTGTCCAACCCACAGCCCATGGGGCTGCTGGGCACACAAACTGTGGCCCCACATCTGAGAGCTGAGCTTCAGATGTTTATTTAGAGGCTTTGCTGAGAGCAATTAACATAGAAAGAGCTGCACATATTGGAAGCATACAGTTTGATAGGTTTTAACAGACACATACCAGCAAAACCACCCTCAAAATAAAGGCAGTTAATAAACTAATACATCCACCTGTCCATGACCCTGGGATTGTATTCTTGCAGTGTCAGGAACTGAACCCAGCTGCTTCCTACTGAGCTGTATCCCAGCACTGTTCTTATTTTTTATTTTGAGATAGGATCTTGCTAAAACATTTAACTGCCCATGCTGGCCTTGAACTTCTGGGTCCCTGTGTCAGCCTTCCAGAGTGCAAATGTTCCTTAGAGCCCCTTAGTAATCCTGCCTCCCAGCCTCCTGGGCCCCACCATGGATCTGTTTTCTATTACCATTAGCTTGCATTTTCCAGAACTCTATACACATAATCATACATGAATTCACTTTGCCTAGCTTCTCGAGGGCTATCAGCCACTCGTCCCTTTCATTGTGTGACTGTCACCACGCGTGGGAGCCAAGGGAAAGACTTGCTATGCTCTATCCACCTGCACACCTGCTAGCTCAGCCCAGGCTGTGGGCATGCTCATCAGCCTGGATGGCAGCACACATTTCCACTTCCTGCCCAGGCACTCAGTGCAGCTGTCTTGCCTGGCGAGCTGTCCCAAGAGGGTCCCATTGCTGACCCGTGGTAGCTTTAATATTCATACTCCATGACCACGTCCACTGAGCCACCGCCCAAGTGCTCATCTGCAGGTCATTCCTGGCTATGGGACGTTTCCTCAAGTACAGCAGAGTTCATCAGGAAAGCTACCCGGGCCAGGGCTTTCATTGTAGGTAGGTTTATAGTCACTAATTCAGAGTCTTTTGGAGGTGTAAGTCTATCCGGTTGTCTGCTTCATCCTGCACAAGCTCTGGTAATTTCTGTCTTTCAAGGAACTTGTCCGTTTCGAGTCACCGAGGCCACGGGCGCAATGCTTGGAATGGCACCCCAGCCTTGGCACTGGCTGACAGCTGCTGCTCCGGCTGGTCCTGGGACGCGCTCTTCCCTCTCCTGCTCTGGACGGCTCTGGCCCAAGGGTCCATGCATCTTATTGGCTAGCTACACCAGCTTTGGTTTTGCTGTTTCCCTCCATCCGTTTCTGCTTACCATTGTTCTGACTTCATGTTGACCACTCTTTCCTTTCTGCTTGCTCTGGTTCAATTTGCTCTTCTTTTTCTAGTTTCTTGGGGTACAGACTGAAGTCTTTGATTTGAGATTTTTTGCTCTGATCTAAGCCTTCAGTGCTATAACTGTCCCTCTACGTAGCACTTTGAACTCCATAAGTTTTGATATCTTGTGTTCCTGTTGTGACTTCCTAACTTCCCGTGGGGTTTCTGGTTATCAAGATGTATGCTACTTAATTTCTAAGTTTAGGAGGATTCTCTGGGAATATTGCTCATTGAGCTCCACTGTGACCAGTTGCACTCTTTGTGACTTGGAGCCTTTTATCTTCAAGGTCTTATTCTCAGGCCCAGCACACTGTGCATCCTGGGAAATAACCCAGGGCCCTGAGAACACCAGGCCTCGGCTGTCACCTGGAGCGCTTCATCCCCTTCCCTTTTCCTGCCATCTTCTGGGCTGGGTAAATATCTATTCATGATTCTGCTTTGCCTTTGGAGCCTTTGGAGCCGCTTTGTGAGTGGTCAGGGTTCTGTGAGTTGCTGGCTGCTGTGTGCATGTTGTGTGCTGAGCACCTGTTGCCTATCACAGCCCTATATCATGGGCTGCAACGCAACTCGCACCTGAGGACAGAAAAGCAGCCCACCTCCACCTCTGCCAGGACTGCTGTTCTACAGTGCATGCCCACGGGTGTCGTAAGCCCCCACTAAACTGTTCTTATTCCACTAAGCCATTTTCTTTTAAAGAAAGTTAAATAGTAAAAATAAGTCTTGGACACTTACCAGTCCTGCACCACCGTGCCCTGTGTGTACAACACTCCCCCTGCCACTGTTTCCTTCTGCCTGGACCATGCCCCTTCATAGTTCTCGCAGTGTAGGTCTTCTGGCTTTTGCACATTTTCTTCGCTCAGCCCTTGAAAGATGCCTGTCTTCCTGTCTCCAGCTGGCACCGGTCCAGTGCCAGCCTTGCCTTTTGGTCTGGTTGCCCTGAAGGTCTTTCCCTAACCGCAGTGTGGAGCAGTTTGATTTGAGTGCCCATTGTCATGTTTGTACTTCCTGTTGCTGGGCTTCCTCAGGCTGTGGATTTATCATTTTCATACATGGGAAACGTTGGGCCATTATTCCTTCAGTTAATGGTTCTGTCCCCACATTTCTCTTCTTCACACGCTCTGGGTGCTACACACTGGCCACATGAAGCTCCCCTGAGCTTCCCCGGCTCACTTCTTAAGTTAACACTCTTCCTGTTTCCTGTAGGGTCATTCCCTGCCCATCCTCAGGAATGCTGGGAATTTCCTTTCGCTGCCTGGCCTGCCATGATCTCATCTAGTGTGTTCTTCACCTCACACACAGCAGTTTTTATCTCTAGAAGTAGGACTATATATATATATATATATATATATATATATATATATATATATATATCTGCTTGTCTTTATTTAACTTTTAAGCATATGGAATGCAGTTATAATAACCATTTAAATGCTCTTGCCTGCAGATTCTCATGTCTATGTCAGTCCCAGATTGGCTGAATGATTTGTCTCCTCATTACAGGTCATATTTTCCTGCTCATTTGCATGCCTGTTAATTTTTTATTTGATTCCAGACATGGTGGATGTAACGTTGCTGCATGCTGAGTTCCTGTGCTTTGCTGGGGTTCAACTTGATCCTCTGGGTTGCCATGGGTGGAAAAATATCCCCACAGGCCCATGTGCTACAGGGAGATGAGTATACACTTTAAGAGGTGGTGTCTATCAGGCCACTGGGGATATGCCCCAGAAAGGGAACCTGGTCTTGCTTTACTTTTCTTCCCTGGTTTTACTTTGCAGTCAACACAGGGAGACCACATTGCTTCACAGTGCAGCCCTGCTGTGACACGCAACCTCACTACAGGCTCAGAAGCAACATGGCCACCCACCACTGACTGAAACCCCAGGACTGTGAGGCAAGCTGAGCCTTTTCCTAATGTAATGTAAGCCGTTCTGTGGGGACAGGTTGGTGTCTCAGTGTATCGTGGGGAGAAATGGCAGCAGGAATGAAGAAAAGACAGACAAGAGAGCAGAGCTGGGTCAGGTGGAGGCCTATCTGCCTGATGAGCAAAAGACCCCAAGTAGGGACATTTATTTATACTCTTGCAAGGTCAGTATCAGGAGACATAAGGTTGCCTAGCAACTAACAGCAAAAATTGTCCAAGCAGGATGTTTGTCTCAAGACTGGGGTGGCTTGACTGCTTCAGGCACCAAGGCCTTGTCCTGCCCTCTCATATATGATCAATTTCCAGCTTCAGCCACATCCAGCACCTTTATGTTCATGTCCTGCTTATTTTGGGCATTTGTCACAGTAACCTAAAACAGATGCACACTGAGGCCCTGTTTTAAGATATTCACATAGAGCAGAGTAGTTCTCAGCCTCAAGTCCATCACCCATCCCTGAAGCAGGTCCTGAAAGATGAGCCTAATGCTTTGGAAACACAAGAGTTTCTGCCTGACTGCTGGTGACAAAACAACTCCTGGTCCCATGAGACCCCAAGCCTTTTCCTTCCATACTTCTTAAAGGTTCTGCCCACAATTGGATGGGTTCCACACACTCTTGGAGTGCTTGGGGTTCAGCAACACCCTTTGGGGGCCTGTGACTCCATAGGTTCTGGGCCACCCCTCTGCAACACCATCCTCTGAATTCTCACACCTTGGCCTCCCTATCAACTTCCCCCATGGGAATGCAGGGCTCTGCCCACCCTGCCCCTGGCCATGCCACCCTCGCCAGCAGGACCATAGCAGGGAGGAGTCACCATGCTGTTTTCAGCTTCTTGTAGGCTTCCTAACCTGGTGTCCTGTGACATAGAACAGATTCCTCACATGTGCCTATCTGTCTCCTTATTTCAGGTGAGAGGGCAAATCTGACTCCGTCATAGCTGGAAGCAGCACTCCAAACTTATCACCTATGTTCTATAAAATGGAACAGCTCTGTGCAGCTGGTGTGTCCCTGGGCAATGCAACTGAAGGCCATGTCACTGAGGACCAGACCTGGCTGGCTGCTCCCTATAGGTGCCAGGCAGGGACATAGCCAGGGACACATGGACAAGCATAAGCCCTGGGCCTCAGGAGATGTCAGAACTAACCCAGAACCTGTGCCCAACATCTCCCACCACCCTCAGCAGTAAGCCAGGGCCCCACTGCCACACTTCCACTAGGGAAGCTCCCATCACTGGGCTGGCTGCAGCTTCTGGACACTGGGGAGGCTCTGCCAGCCTCAGCCCCTGAGTCCCAGCCTTGTCCCTCCTGAGGAACCTCTCATGTCTGCATTCCAGTGTCCCCAGAGAGCAAGTCCCATCAGCATTTGGGAGCAGAGACCTCAGAAAGCCTGGGGGCCCCAATTCAGAGCTGCACATGGGAGTTAAGTGGCTGTCTCAGAGAAGACACACAGATATGTGCAGTAACGCATGAAGAGATGCCCTGTGCCATTCTCCTCAGGAAAAGGCAGGGCAAAGCCACGCTCAGATGCCCCTCCCACCTTCCAGGATGGCTAGAACTTAAAGAACAAAAATGGTAACTGTAAGCAACAATGCTATTTTCCTTCTGGGTGCCCGAGGCTAGCTTTACCCATAGCATCCCCAGTTCCAGTCACCCCAGGCCCACTCAGCATTACCAGCCCTGTATCAGCAGGGTTTGTCCAGACATGGAACTGGCAGTGGAAGCTCTGCACATGGCTGACAGCCAGGTAAAGGTACCATCACACACACATGCACAGAGCACATGCATGTGAAGCACACATATGAAGCACACATGCACAGAAGTACATATATGCCCAGCACATGCACCCACATGAAGCACATATGCATGCATATGCAAAAGTACACTGCAGATACACATGCATACATGTGCAGAAGTGCACATGCATTGAAGCACACATGTACAGGAGCACACTGAAGAACCACATGCACACACATGCAGAAGTACATGTGCACACATGTGCAGGAGCACACATGTGCAGAAACATATACACCCATGTGTGTAGCATAGTGCACACATGCACAGGAGAACACATGCAAACACATGTGCAAAATACACACACCACAGCATATACACATACATAGTAGCACACATGCACAGGAACACACATGCACATATGTGCAAAAGCATGAGTGGATACATGTACACACAGAGAAACACAGAAGTACACATGTGCAACATATGCATACACAGAGGCATGCATGCACACATGTAACCATATGTGCAGAAACACACATGCACATATATGCTCAGAAGCACATGCTGAACCAACTTCACCCCCTGGGCATGCTGAGTGGTTGACCAAGTATAACCACGGTGACACACACCTGTAATCCCAGCACTAGGGTGGCTGAAAGCAGGAGGATCACTATGAGTCCAAGCTGTGTAGTAAGAACCTGCACACACTCCTGTGTATGCACGCACATACACAGGAACACACAGATAACTAACACATATAGAGTGACTCAGATGCATAATATACATGCTCACCCCCATTGTACATAGAGAAATACAAAGAAACACACACATGCATAACCCACTCATGCTGGCACACACACAGCAGCAAACTCTGCAAGCATCCCAATGCTTCTTGCAGGGAAGAAGCACACACATGCAGAAGTACATGCACACACATGTGGCACATTTACACATGCACAGAAGCACACACACATGGAGCACACATATGCACATGTTCTCTGGCCAGGCTGCCTGGGACCATCCTGGCTCTTGTCTGGATGTCCCCCCAAAGCTAATGTGATCACACATGGAGCTTCTTCAGAGATGGCTGGATCTAGTGTGTGAAGGTGGGTTTGGTTCCTGGTGCCATGCTAGGCTCTAGAGCTCTTGGATTAAGGGTATGAGCACTGCCTACCCTAAGCAGCCAGAGTAAGATATAAGGGGCAGAAAGAGCTGGACTTGTCATTGGTGCTTTGCTGCCTTCTGCCTACCATGCACTGGTTCTCCTCTGCGATGCCTATCTACATCCACCCTACCTTGGAGCCAATCGGTGTGGACTAAAACCTTACCAAGAGGTTGAGCCAAATAAAACTTTCCTCCTTTAATACTAGGTTTTGAATATTTGTCTCAGCAACAAGAAAATTAAGACAGGTTAAGTGCCTGCTTAGGCAAGTGCAGGGACTGGAGTTCAATCCCCAGCACTATGTGTTGTGCCAGCCCCACCCCCCAGGCATGCTGAGTGGCTGACCAAGTCTGGGCATGGTGGCACACACCTGTAATCTCAGCACTAGGGTGGCTGAAAGCAGGAAGATCACTATGAGTCCAAGCTGTGTAGTGAGAACCTGCACACACACACACACACACACACACACACACACACACACACACCTCCAAAACTAAGGTAGGCTCCAGCCTCAGCCCTATCAGCAGGGTGGGTGAGCAGGGCAGGCACACCAGCATACTCAGCTGCCCACAACCAAGGGCCAGTTTCTCTGCATCCC
The DNA here is from genome assembly GCA_004027025.1 of Myocastor coypus. Lineage (NCBI taxonomy): Eukaryota > Metazoa > Chordata > Mammalia > Rodentia > Myocastoridae > Myocastor > Myocastor coypus. Next base: position 56,491 of record PVJA010008219.1, read on the forward strand.
AGAGGCTATGGGATTGGTTCTGAAGCTGCCCCCACCTGGGCCCTGTGAGCAAACCATGGAAGGACTTCTCAGAACCCACTCCTGGAGCCCACTCCTCTCCAGGGCCTGCCGGCCTGCACACAGCTACCCCACAGACAGACCATTCCCTGGAGTCCCAGAGCCCAGCTTGGTAGGTCAATGTAGTGGGGCTTTGCCCTCACTGGAACTCTGCCACCCTCCCCAGCTTCACCACTGCTACAGGGCAGTTGGAGTGAGTGACTTGAGTTCTACCCAACCCTCTGACCTCTCCTGAGCCCTGCTGTGGGTACATCTGGATGTGGCTAGAAGGGACTTGGAGAGGGAATAGCAGGGTCTATGACAGCAGGGTCTGAGGGAGCCCTGAGATCACACCAGTCTCAGAGCTAGGATTCTGAGGTCTCTGGGGCTTGTTCCCCCATCCCCAAATAAAGATCAGGCATGAACTCCAGGAGAGCACACCACACCCTCAGATTCCTGGGCATAATCCCAGCAGGACACAACACTAAGGGGCAGCCCAGGCCTGAAGCAGGGCAGCCTAAAACTGAGGGCCATGCAACCTTGCAGCCAGGCCACCCCAGGGACCCAATAATCAGACATAGTTCTGCCAGGCCTCTAGGGTGAACAGAGAAGACAGGAGCAGTGACCTCAGGAGCCACAACAGCTGGGAATGTGGGACACACAGGCAGGGCAGGGACTGGCAGCTGTCTGGGTCCTGCAGACAGAGGCCTGGGCGAGCACTGTGGGTGTCAGGGTCCTCCTACCCTCCCAACAGTGGTCGTGAGTTCCAGGCTGCCCCTGTGCCCTTCCCAGCTTGGCACTCAGACCCTAAGGGTCCTGAGCACCAGCCCAGACAAGCCAGTGCGGGCCACACAGGACCAGAGGCTCCCCCACAGCAACACTGTGCCTCTCACCCATGCCTCCTCACCTTGGGCAGGTGCCTGCCAGAAGCGCTCTGTCCAAGCCCCTAGGCCCATGCATTCCCTTCTAGCCTCTGAGCCTTGGTTTCCTCTTTAACACACGCAGGCAACAGCTCCACCAACGGTGCTGGGGTCAGGATCCCACAGTTGGTCCTGTGGCCTGTGCTAGGCAGGACATGCTGCAGGTGGCATGTCCCACCTCTCCACTCCAGTTACCCCTCTTTCATCACCCCAAACACACTGTCCTATCTTCTTAATTTGCTGCTGTTAATGCAGATCCTGGCTTACCTGAGGGTTGCTGGTGCTATGGGAAAGCCACTCACACACACAAGGGAGGGAGGTGTGGTGGCTGAGGCCCTCCTCCCAGTAGCCTGCATGACACAGCACTACACACCCCAGCTGGGAGACCCAGCCTCAACTGGTGCCACAGGGGGACAGCAGCAATCCCCCTGGGTCTCGGGATCCAGCCTACGAAGCTCTCACAGCCTGACCAGGTCCCTGTCACCCTTGGTCTGGCTGGGCAGAGGGGTCAGAAAGGACATACTTGGGACCCCAGCCTCTGGAGGCTCCTCTAGCTGAGGTGACAGTGACACCAAGAAGACAGTGCTGACCAAGCCACCCTGACATCCTTGGAGCCCTGGAACAGGCATGGAGGAAGGACCTGTGGGTTCACATCGGAGGTCCACTCCAAGGCAGGGTGCCTGGGCCTGGGGGTGGATATGAGGGGGACCAGTGAGGCAGGGTCCACAGTGCTTGGAGCCCCAGGCCTCGCCTGCGTGTGGGAGGCGGTGGGCTTCCTGCTGGGGCTCAGGAGTTGTATCTCCCAAATCCCTACCTGCTCTGCAGCTTCCTGCCCAACCCCCCCGACAGCTGCATTTGGAAAGAGGGCCTGGGGAAAGGGGGGCTTACAGTTTAAAAGGGTCCTAGAGGTCAGAGCTCAACAAGTCTAACTGGTATCCTTATGAGACAAGATCAGGATGCAAAGCACAGGTCTTCTGGTTCCACCAGGTGCCGGCCCCACCTACAGAGTAGAACGAGGCTGCTTGGTCAGCATCCCCAAGATGGGGCAGCCTCCAGGAAGCCACCTGCAGTCCTGCCTGCACAGCAGAGTGCCGTTCCTGAGGATGCCAACAGCAGCCCCCCTCACAGCTGGAGGCTGGGGTAGGACTCTGCACCCTGCCACCCTGCCCCCACATGTCCTATTGTCCAGTCCAACCATGGCCCCACTTAGCAGGCAGCTCCAAAGCACTACCTCTAAGCTCTCAGGAGTGCCTTGTCCATCTGACTAGCAGACTTCAAAAATGTCCAAATGGCCCAGCCCTCGGTGGAGGCTCTCGGGTGAACCTGAGAGAAGAATCGGTCATCGATTTTCCCTGTCTTACGCTGCCCCCTCAAAAGCTTTCAAAAGGGCTTCTAAGAGCACCAAGCTTCCACAAAACACCAAATTACTGGAGCCAGCAAGATGGCTCAGTGGTCTAAAGTGCCTGCTTAGGAAAGCTTAGGCAACCACAGGGACTGCAGTTCAATCCCCAGCACCACATGCTGCACCAACCCTACCCCCAGGGTGGGCTGAGCTGGCCATCAAAAAAAAAATATATATATATATTACTGCCAAGTAGACACTGCCATTCACTCTCCCCCTGTGTCTGTAGGAGGGCTGGGCTTACACTCTGCTGGAAGCTATCTGGGCTGCAGGTGGGAGCCCAGGACGCTCCTGTGCCCTGCACAGCCCTCCTGCCAGCCGTGGTGGGGCCAGCGGGCCCATTCCTCCCTGGAAGGTCCTTCACGCAAGGCTGCTGACCCTCTCAGCCTGACAATGCTGGACAACACTGCCCCTGCAGTGTGGGGAGCCCTCGGCTATGGGTCAGTACCCTGAGGTCAGCTGGCCAGCTTTGTGGGGTGACAGGGCAGGCCAGTGAGTACCTCTCCCTCCATGGATCTCACCCTCCTGCAGCACATGGCACCTCCCTACCACCTTCTGTGGCCCTATCCTTGCTCACAGCCGCTCCTGCTCCAGGCACAGAGCCAGCCGAGTCAGATCCCAGCTCCTGGGAGTGGCCCTTCACTGCCCACCAGCTACTGCACTGTGACCTGTCCATGTCCATCCTCCTCATCCCCTCACTGGATGGGTCTCTTTCTGTGCCCAGCCTCTGTCCATCCAGCAGGCAGTGCATGCACACCATGTATGGATGAGCCCAGGGCCCCACAGAGCCAGCACAGTGCTCATGGGAATCAGGCCTGGGACTAGCCTGAAGCACTCATGTGCAGGAGTGGACGCTGTCCTTGCCCTGCACATGAGAGGTCATCTGCTAGGTCCTGGAGCCCATTCTACCCACGCACCATGCAACTGCACACCTCCAGGCTCATAGCCCACAGGAAGCAGAGCCTCAGCTTCCCCCATGGAATGGAAATTTTGCCTTTTATTCAGCCCAATGCCAGAGACTCAGCACCCACAGGTCCTTGAGCTGAAAGGGGCTGGCCAGGGCAGAGGAAAGCACCCTGCCTGGGCTCAGAGGTGCTAGACACACCCCAGCAGCAGGTAAGTGCCACTGTCACCCAACCATGCTCCACCTGGTGAAGCCCACAGCCATCGCAAGTCACTTACATCTCTCCCCTCCAAAGAATGGGGAACAGTAACAGCTTCCCAAAGACTGGACAGGTGTCTCTGGGACAGAGTGCAGCTGGCCTGCGCAGTGACACTCATCTGTATCCCCAGGGAGCTCTGTGGCCATCCGGGCTGCTGGGTTATCAACCCAAAGAGTAAGGATGCCAGAGAGAAGAACCCAAGAATGGGCACCTTCCAGAGGCCAGTAGAGCTGCCGGTCCCCTGTGTACTGTGCTCCCCTCCCCCAGCCTATAAGGATCAGGCAGATTGTGTCCCTGTCACCTGAGTGGCCCCATCTGTGGCAGGGATAGGACTTGCACTGACCTACTGTTCCAGGCTTGAACAGCTATCCCACAGGGGAAGCCAGGGCATAGCCCCAGCCTCCTACCTGGCCATCTGCAGGGCTCCTTGCATGGCAAGGGAGGGGGGCAGCTGCTTGCATCCCTCTGGGAGGGGAGGCTCCGTCTCAGCACAGAAACCCAAGCTGGTCATGGGCCACATGATCCCTAGAGCCTCAGAGCCTGCCCTTGCCTTACTGGACGACTCCAGCAATCCCACCTACCCTGGGCTGCAAAGGAGCCATGATTCTGGGGGCCAAGCAGAAATTCAGGGTCAGGGGACACTATGGCTGAAAGATAAGAAGTCAGGCAGACAGCTGTGTGCCAGGAAGAAATGCTCCCCCCAAAACACATTTCCTGGTTCCTGGGCTGCCGAGAATGCATTTCTTGGATTTTATGAGGCCCGAGCTCCCCATAAATCCAGATTCCAGAGAGACAGACATCTGGCTGGCTCCTTGGACTGGGGCTGAAGGGTGGCGTTTACAATGAGCACATTGCATCTGCACTGGAGGGACAGTTGGCCAGGCCACAGGCCTGAGTGCCAGCATCATCCGTCACTCCAGTCACTTCTGCCACCTGAGGGGCAGAGCTTGAGGGGTCTTCCAGCCAGCAGCACCATGCTCTGCCCTGCACCAAGTTGCCCAGGCCACTCCACTCTGCACCCAGTAATAAAGATCAGGAGAGACTCCCAGAAACATCCACTATGCTGTCGCCAAGCAGATGTGCTCCTGAAGGGGGGTCACGCCTTCTTTCAACTTCCAACTAGGCGCCAGGCTTGGCTGAGTGTGCAAGGGGCAGTGGAGGGACCTGCACAGCCCTGCCACCTTTGAAGGACAATGAGGACATCAGAGAAAAACTCATTTGTAACCCAAACCTCAGAGGGAGCCAGAGTTGAGGTGGGTGAGCCAAGCCCAGTATCAGACAGGCCAGCCCCAAGCCAGAGTGGCTCACCCTCTGGGGCCACCCCACCATAACCCTGCCTTAGGCAGAGCTAGCTCCAGTGACAGCCCACAGCCTCAGGCCACACGTGAGCCCACACAGTCATGCTCTGTGAGCCACAATCATGAAGGAGTTTGCAGCCCAGGAAACCTCTGCTTAACCCCTGCTGCTCACAATTCCAGATGGGTGTCCCTGCAGAAAGCAACCTGAAGTTACCTTAAAAGAAGATCCTGTTCTCCTCAGGCTCAGGTTCCCCACGAGTACTTTTCCTCCTCAGGCTCAGGTTCCCCACGAGTACTTTTCCTCATCGAGAGTCGAGCACACAGACAGCCACAGTCTTGACAGTTCCACATTGGAAGAGCCACCAGAAACAAGACGAGAAAATGCACAGAGGCGTGGGGCTCAGAGGGCCTAAGCAGAAGCTATGAGTGATGATGTTCACTAAGTTTAAGGAGGAAAAATTCACAAACTCCCGAGGAGGCTGAACTATCAAATGCATCACAGAAGATTTGCACAGGAACCAAGAAAAACTGTCTACAACTGACAGTTGAGTGCGCATGTCTGTGTCTGAAGAGAAAATGAATCAGCCAGAGGGCCCACTTGGAGACAAAGTTGGGGACCTGCCCGGTGGAGTGACAGCACGGACATCAGACCCAGGAACCCAGAGGGAAACGAGCTCAACAAACAGGCAGAGAAGGCCCTTGGAGCCTCGAGGAATATTAGGGAGCTGGGAATTGGTCTAGCAAGTTATACAACCTCAGCAAACAGAGGAAGAATTATACCGAGAGGAATTAATGAACACAAAGTAAATGAGGAGAATCATGCTGCTGGAAGCTGCATCGTCCTGAAGACACCGAGTCTTCCCCAGTTGCTGTGGTTTGGTAAGATTCCAACCAAGACAGCGGGGCTCATCTTTACCTCTGTGGAGAGCTTTGGGAACAGCCCCTGGGGTGCATGGGTGTTGAAGAGCCTGAGCCCAGACTTACTAAGACTGCAAGGCTGATGCCCACAGAACCATGGAGCCAGATGCAGATTCCAAAACCAATGCCTAGTACACGGAGGAGAATAGATCATCTCTTGATAGGGCGCTTTTGCATGGATCCAGAGCTCTACTTACACTTTGGAAAAGTAACTTCAAGTCAATTTGTAAACCTACGCGGCATGCATAGCTCTGGAGGGTAGGACGGGGGTAACCCAGAACAGAGAGAATCCTCAGGTAAGTCACTAAAGGCACACACTGGAAAAAGTGCCTGTGGCCACGGGGAAGAGTTCAGGAATCTATCCACATTAAGCTTACATACCTGTGCCAGGCCCCCAGGATGAGTGTGATCATTACACTCTGCCAACAAGTGCTGATAACAGTTAAAATAAAACCGCTCCTGACCCAGTTCTACTGAACCACTTTTTCTTTTCTCTCACTTTCTCCCTTTGTATATATTTTCCCACAACACTTAACACTTTTCATTTTATTTTATTTTTGAATACACAGACATTTATTTAAAGTACAGTATCTGCAGACCAGATAATTTTTGAACTGTGTTTCAGGGTTAAACAAGTTCAGGGGCTGGGGAGATAGCTCAGTAGAATAAGCACTTGTCTGGCAAGCACAAGGTCCTGAGTTCAATTCCCAACACTGCAAAAAAAAAAAAAAAATCAGTTTCAGGGTTAAACAAGTTCATGAAAATATTTTGAAGACAGTTGCATCCACAGACTTCCAACTGTGTGATTACTTCTTTGCCCATTCTTCTCTTTCTTTTCTTTACCAAATAACCTCTTTGAGATATGGCTCAAGGTAGAATTTATTCTCCTCATACTTTGTCCACTGTTCTTTTTTTTAAAAGAATTTTATTTTATTTTTCTTGTTTCAGAACCTTTGTTTGTTTATTCACTCATTTTTATGGCTGGCTCAGCCTGCCCCAGGGCAGGGCTGGTGCAGCATGTGGTGTCCAGGATCAAACCGCGGTCCCTGAAGCCACCCGAGCTCTCCCAAGCAGGCGCTTTAGACTACTGAGCCATCCCGTCGGGCCCCTGTCCACTGTTCTTCGGGCAAGATCTGATGCTTCATGCTCAGGTCCAGGGGTCTCTTAATGCAAAACATTCTGTCGTTATAAAGATTTTCCGGAAGCCTTCTCATGGCTTCTTTTACATATTCATCTTCATATATTGTATCGTCTCACATTAAGCCCAGCTCACTGAGCCCTGGAGCATTGTAATACCACTTCCAGATACCTCCCAGCCACCAGAATGATGCTGCAACAGCCAGGCAGGCAGCTCACCATTTTTAACACTTTTTAAATATATTTTATTTTATTTATTTTTATGTATTTGATAAGGGTCTTACTATGCAGCTCAGACTTATGTGATCCTCGTGGTTTCAGCCTCCTCAGCACTGGGATTATTGGCGTGTGACACCATGCCAGGTCTCGATGCTGGCTCAGCACACCCAGCGGTGGGGCTGGTGTAGCTTGTGGAGCCAAGTATCAAACCCTGGTTTCTACAGCACTTTTCTAGTACAATATGTGGTTTCTGACTTATTTATAGTCAATCATCTCTTACTAGAATTTAAACTGCTAACACCAGCATATCTCAAGCATCACACAGACTTGAAGAAAGGAGCAAGTGACCCTAAAAATACAAACAAAATTTTAAAATGCTGTTGCTGAGAATTTCTAAAAATGAGAGCAAACCCAGGCATCCTAAAATATAGCCAGAAACATGACAAATAGGGCAGGTCCTGTTATGGAGCACAGGAAAAATGATGACCAGCATGGAAGAGACTGCAAAAATGGGCTCAAAGGTCTCCCCCAGGCAATAATGGTGATAGAGAGAGAGAGGAAGCCAGAGGAGGACTGCTCACCCCCAGCCAAGGCACACAGCAGGCCATGGCGATAAGACCCCTCTCCCTGTCCATCCAACTGGCAAGCACCCTAACTCCCAGAAGCACTCAGTCCTGTTAGTGCTCGTGGCCGCATCAACCAGAGACAACTGCTTTGAAGAGCAAGCAGGTGGGGCCCAGGAACACTTCAAGCAGTGAGCCACCTCTTGTGTGCCTGTCAGTGCAGGTCCCCTGGTCAGCCCCAGATGTCCCCCACTAGAGAGAGGTGAATTCAAGCCCTGACCCAGGCTGGTGAGTGCCTCTGCTCTGGCCCACAGCTGCCCTATTAGCCACACTGCAGGTCAGCAGCATTGTTCACCCACCCACATCTGGAAACAGCCTGAGTGTCCGGGGCAGCGCAGTGGGACACCACAGAGGCACAAAGCCCATGGACCCAGCAAGTGTGTCAAAGAACCAACCAAACCAGAGACATTGGTGCCTGCAGTTAGGCTGGACACCATGACAGAGGTCTGCTCCGGGCAGCAAGACCTGAGGCACGGCAGAGGTAAAGTCCACTGCGCAACATTCACCAGTGGGGAGGCCACTTGAGCTTCGCACTGCGTGAGTTGTACAATGCTTGTGCAGACATGAGCTTTCGAGTTGTGGCTCCACTGCAGACCTGACTTAGGCACTTTTCTGTGTGTGTGCTATATTCTACTATAAACGAAGCATTAAAACAAAGAGAATGCTGATAGCCAGTTTATCCTGTTCATCTTGAGGCCCCATCCCACTTCAGGGTACATCAGCTATGAGTTCTCCCAGGTGTTTCTGGGCAGGTGGGCCAACACCATTCCATACCACCCAGTGTGACCCTCACACAGTGTCACCTAGGCCTGGGGTCCCTGCCTCGCCACTGGGCACCCTAGGACCTGGAGGTGCTCTCTGGACATCTGCCCCAGCAGAAACAGCCCCCTGTACCAGCCCCCAGCCACCCACTTCCATCCAGGAAGGTGGCAAGTGGGGTGTGGCCATCACCCCAGGGGCCCTGCTGCTCAGCAGTACCTGCAGTGGGAGCCCTCACTGACCAACAGAAGGTAGCAATCAAGAGTGTGCTGCTCTGATCAACAATTAATCCCAATGTTATCAAGCATTTTTCTCTGCCAGAGAA